>DWGR01001447.1:0-16178 GCA_018247715.1 Heliconius burneyi | reverse complement strand
ACCCTCGTACTAACATTAGAGTTTATTAAAGACATCTCGTCAATGTGTGTTGGGCAAGTGGTTTAGTTTGGATAAAATGGCTGCCTTGGAAGATACAAGCCTGCTATTTAACTTTATCTATTAAGATGAGTTTGAGACATACTCGTAAATAAACAAATAAATCAGCTTCACGCTGTATTCCGCACACAGCAGGGTAGACAGAGGCAACCTAGTGTTAAGACACTCCGTTTCCCACTCTGTCGAATTCTGGAGGCATTGCGTGTTAAGTGGCAGAGCTCAACGCTACGCTTCGACACCAGAGCGATAATATAAACGTAAATAAATATTTCACGTCCTCGAGTGGGGATCGAACCCACAACCGTCGCGTTACATTCACACCCTTGTGCCGCTGCGTCACGACGGCCTTATTTGTTTTATTTAACGTCATAAAAAATACTTTACCACATTAAAATATAATGTCAAATTTTACCTTTCGTATCATCAAGTATTAAGATGCTCTGTACCCATTAAGATATATGTATCGTCCACATTCCGATCCGCTCTCGAGGGAATGATTACATTTAATTTATTTTTATTTATTATGTATATGAAACGTGACGTTGAATGGCTCAAAAATTCGATTCGATTGTTTGAAGGACGGAGTGTCTTAACATTTGGCTTAATCAACTTACCTTACTATTAGGAAATACTCTTGAAGTTTCTCCTCTGCTTGAGTCAACATTTTGTTTTATTTTTCTTGTGAATATAAACGTTATACATGCATACATTTAGGTACGTTTTTATATTAGTAACCAAGCAATTTTCGCTTACTGCGTCATTGTTTTTATTTTTGCTGATTCATAGAATATCAATTGACAAGATGCCCTAATCTGAATAAAATAATATAATTGAATGTTATAAATAATAGTATAAAAATCTATATTAGTTTATTTATATCTAATTCGACTTCCAAATTATAAAACAGATTTCCAAACATTTAATTTAAAGATTTCACGAGAAATAAGTTTAAACGATGTATCTACATAACTTATATATTATGTTGTTGTAGCTAAACATTAATAATACCAAATCATCAAAATTATTTCAAAGATCAATTTAATATTTTCCTTCTATAAAGGCTCTCAAATAAATCTCAGTAATTTATTGTGTGTTTAGCGGAAAAATCTTAAGAGCTTAACATCTCAGAGGCTGAATCGAATATAATAATTAAGATGCAAGAAGGTCGAGCCCGGTATTCTACAGTTCAAAGACGCTTTAGGAATATTAAACTTCTTAGTTCTGATAAGAAAGTTGTAAATAGGAGTATATTTAGGTTAGGTCTTGAACTGATCAATTTACCGATTATTTTAGTACTTTAAGTTAATTTGTGGATATTTAAATATTCAATGTGATGCATGTATATAAAATTTGTCAAATAGAAAATGAAATAGCACATTTATGGTGGAATATAATTTTTTTGTATTTATTTGTAGAATATTTTTAGTTTCTGTAACAAAATTTATAACTACATATAAATTTCATAGCGGTTTAGACATAGCAGGGCGTGAACGCACCCTAATAGGCTAGTGCGGTTGGATAGTATCCAAGAGGCGCTGGTTGGTCTGCCGTGTTCAGATTTATACGTATATAATTTTAATTACAATAATTATCATTTACTCACAATATCAATACAATTGTGAAAAAAGTTGGGAAAGGAGAAAGAAAACGCCTGTTGTGCAGGAGTTTTCTCAGACAGGAGAAAAATTACAATCGAGTCACTGAGTTCTCCTTTTTTAGATCGATTGTTGAATCAAAAAAATAAAATAATTTAAATATACTTCCCCCAAAGCGCAGATTGAACCCACTATTCATCGCGTCTCTAACCAGCAAATACAGCGAATTAGCAGATATCTTTCAATAGTTAACTTTGAATAATCTCTACAGAACACACATAACTATACGCAGCGGTCGGTCAGAGTGCTTAAACGAATAGATATATTTGTTTGTTTCGGCTTGTCGGGCAAACTTTATTCGTCTGGGTTGTTGCTTAAAGTGCTTGCATTTGCTATTATATCGATTTTTATTTTGACTATTTATCAGCAAAGTTAGTGTCATACGAGACACTTACATTCATAGACGATGTAAATATACTTGTTTGTACTTTGCGTATTTTAATTCATAATAGAATTTCTTGTGATTAACTATTTTAGCTACACTCTATATTAATGTTATAAAACTATACAGTTTGTTTTAGAGGTAATGGTTATAATTGAAAATATATTTAGAAGAAAAATTATTTAATGAGTGAGGCCAGTCGGGGCGCAGGGGCACAAGGTGTGGTGTGACAGTCAAACCGATTGGTTGTGGATCCGATTCTCACCAGAGGAGATGTAATATAAATTTAAATCTATATCTTTTGTATAACAAAATGCACTACGTTTATTTTCTATTACATGCTACAAACAAAAAATAAGAAAGAAAGAATTTACAGAATATAGCTGAAAGTTAAAAATAAAACCTTCCTAGAACCTAAGTGAAAATAAACTATTCAAACTGTTTTCTAAATATACACAAAGAGAATATTCGTAAATGAACTGTTTTAAAACCACAGTCAATAGACATTTAAAGACCAATAACGGTAAAGAATGTACTCGTGTAGAAGATAAATGTATGAATCTGAAGCTAACTGCTTGACCATTTCAGAAATGGTTTCACTACGTGTTATATGTATGTAGCTGGATTAACGAGTTCGTGTAATATGGTAAATGCTAAGTGTCGATATTAGTTTATGTTTTTTTTCACTTTGAAATTTTTTCCACATAACAATGGAGGCAAAAAGAAACTAGAGCATCAAGAGTCAAGAAGGCAGTCAGTCCAAATCGATACTTTAAGTGTTGAGTAGTGAAATATATTCAAATATTTAGTGTAATCTAGATCACATTTATCTAAACGCGACGGTTGTGTGTTCGATCCCCACTATATACGAAATATTTATTTACGTTTATATTTCCATTTCTACGCTCTGGTGTCAAAGCAAAGCGCGGCGTTAAGTTCTGTTCAAATTTAAATTAAATTACTGTAGATTACATTACTATACAATAGATTATTGAATAACATATAAAGTATAATTTCTGTAAAGATTTTATATAATTTGGCTTTAATATAAAAATAATATTAAGCAGGCAAAGCCACGCATATTTTACTAGTACTAAATAATAATATATGGACATACTAGAATAAGGTTATATATACCAAGCTGTTCTAAAAGTTATAATACTCAGCGAAGTCATTCATGCTTTTCAAATTTTAATTGAGATGTTGGCTGTTGGCTTAATGGAAAAGCATATTCACTCAGACTCACTATCGTTGACTCCACTCGCAAATAAAGCGATGTTTCGAGCAGATACGCTTTTGCCAGCGAACACAGAAAATAGCCCTAATGGCCTTCACGGTTATAGAACCAAAGTTGTATTTGGGTCGTTTAAACATGGTATTGACATACACTCGGGATTATAGCTTTTTACGTCCGTTTTGAATTGGTTTTCTAAATGTCCATAGAGCCAAGTGTTTTGAGTGTAACATTGTAAACACTGTAGATATGACTTGATTTTTTGTTTGATAGTTCTTTGGCCTGATAACTTTTAGTAAACAGTCCTTTCTACTCGAGGCACATGTGATAAACACGATGCTCGTGCGACTGTAAGCGCGACGGTTGTGGGTTCATTCCCATTTCGGGTGGTGAAATATTTATTACTATCATGTTCCTCGCTCTGGTAATGAGGTAAGCGCGGCGTTTGGTTCGGAAAGTGGGGAACGGAAGTGTCTTAACGGGATCCCTCTGCCTAACCTGCTATGAATTATGTTCATAAACAAAAATATTAAAGATACTTAAAACATTACCAGACATGGCTTTAGTGTCTGTTTGACCCGTTATGATTTTAAGTGAATGGAAAGTGGAATATATAGTAACTTACTACTATATGATTATGACGTCTGTCTGCCTACAAAGATGTAAATTATATTTGAAAAGAGTAATTAAGTCTCTTTACTCTCTGTTCAATTTTTGAGATATGGTGTGTTCAGTAGCGGAGCTCGAATCCGAATTACATTATCCAGATAAGCGGTTAAAATGTTTTAACATATATATGAATATACTCGTGTGGTATACGAAATATTATAAAATATATTTATAGTTTTCATATGCCCAAAGATGTGACATACTACTAGGGTGTGCCTTCGTGCTTCGCGCTGCAGAATCAATTGCTTGTGGGTTCGATTCCCACTCGAAGAAGTGAAATATATATTTAAGTTTATATTTCCATTTTCTTCGCTCTGGTGTCGAGGCAAAAGCGCGGCATTGAGTTCTGCTACTCTGCACGCAATGCTTATTCCGCAATGCTGTCATCTATGTCATAGTTATTGTATATTATTAAAGTTTTTATAAAGAGATACTATCCCTTCTACGTGGTATGGCTAGAGCTAATTACTTAATTTGAGAATTTTCTGTAAAGAACAAAAGAATATTTCGAGTATGTTGTAAACTTTTTAATAATAACTTTATTTTTATATTAAAATGCCAAGAATTTTACATGTTGTATACATTATTATATATTAGGGAAGAAACTTACTATTCCGTGAATTTAATGTACCAGAGCATTGCAGAGGGAGATGGTGATGCCTCCCAAACTCCTCTGCATCTTGAAATGAATGAACTGATGATAGTTCTAGACAGGCTGGGATCTTTTAGACAACTCTAGGCAGGTTATTTTTTAATATTTTATTAAACATAAAATTAACATTTAACCTATTTTTGCTCAAAGACATTTGTAGATTCTTATCTCACTCCGTTTTTTACGAACGAGTACGCCCTTACTTGTTCTATGCATCATTATATTGACGAAGAATGGATTTAAGAAATAGTACTCTCATGGGAATATTTAATCAGCTTCACGTTGTATCCCGCACTAAGCAGGGTAGACAGAGGGAACCTAATGTTAAGACATTCCGTTCTCCACTGTCTGCAGAGCTGGAGACATTGCGTTTTGAGTGGCAGAACTCAACGCCGCGCTTTTCGTCGTCACCAGAGCCAAGAAATGAAAATATAAACGTAAATAAATCTTTCACTTCCTTGAGTGGAAATCGAACCCACAACCGTCGCGTTACACATTTTATATACAGCCTCACACATTTTATTTAAAATCATTTTCACTTTCCCAGTTTAATAGGCTGAGTGGGATGACGTTTAGATATCAACACAACAAGTAATCTTTATTATTGATAAGAGAGTGACTTAACTTTTCTTTTAAACCTAAAAATTGGTAACAAAACCTTATCTAAGTTATTAGTTATATAAACAAATAAGTATGTTAGTATAACTATAGCATATAAAGCTCACTTTGGCAGCGTAACTAAAGAGCGTCGCTGCGGGAACTGTTAGTCGCCGTTACGGAAGCGCGCGGGAACTCTCAGACAGCGTGATAAGTTTGTCCCGCCAAGGAATCCAGCTTAATTAAATTACTGGGTATTTATGGAGATTTATATTTATAGTGTTGTTTTCTACGGTTGTCTTGTCGGTACTTGTCGGTTGAAGGTGCAAGGTGCAATTTATGTAAGTAATAAAATAATAATTAAAAAGCTTTCGAAAAACAAGCTTCGAGTTTTTTTGTTGAAAATCTCCACTTAAAGAAAACAGTGTTTTGATATTAGGTTCTCCCAGATTACTCTGCTGCAAAATAAAGAGTGGAATTAACATAATAGATAGCTTAAAAACATTGAAAAATACACTTTTCTTCAAATTGAGATTCTAGGATTTTATTACATAGTTAATACTCAACCGGGTAGGCAGAGGTGTTAAGACACTCCGTTCTTAACTTTTAACTCAATCTCAACACTAACCGAATTAGTCGAGTATTGCGTAATGATTGTCGGAATTCAACTCCGGGATTTTGCGTTTGTGTTACAGCAAAATTTCATAAATAAATCGTTCTCTCGAGAGGGGATTGAACTCACAACCGTCGCGTTACTGTCACACACTTGTGCCACTGCGCCACGACAGCCTCAAGAAATTTATACATTTATAATATATTATTAAAATATTAAACCTTTTCCAATAAATGCAAATATAGCAGTAAAATGTTTTTTTGTTACAATAAAATAATAAAATATCCCCTCGCTACTGAAGACGATATTTTCATTTTACTGAACATTTTCTTGTACAAATAAAGTGAGCATTATCTCATTTAAATGAGCGATAGCAACTGCAAGTTATCAAGAAATCCTTCATTGCCTCCGAGAATAGAATTTATTAGGTAACGAGTGATGAAAGAAAAATAAAATATATTTTTATAAGAACGTTTAACAATGTGCACTATTTTCACTCAATGAAGTGAAGTTAGTGAACATTGTTTAACGCCATTCTAGATGAAGATATTAAATGTTGAAGAAATATAGAGCTGGGGTTACGGTTTGTTCTCTTATACTAAATTTTTCTTTAGGAATGTGAGCAAAAAAAAACGTGACAAGTTCGAGTTGGATTTGCACGCTAAAGGTTTCGTACAAATTTCGAGATTCAAAATACCCTATATATTAGGGTTTGATCACTAACGATACATAAATGCTTGTATCTTTTGATGGCGTTGACTGAAAAGCATTAGTTTTTCAGTGCCCCAAGGGACCGTTAACTTGAATTTTTGATGTTGATTTCAGGTTTATATCTCTATTCATACTCGAAATCAATGTCTTCACAGACGGACAACCAGTTGACCTTATAAGGATTTCGTTTTCTCATGAAACATGAAAACAGTATCTAATTAAAATAAGCATTACATTGACATCACAGCGAAGAAATTTGAATCAAATATTTTATTTCCTAGAGTAGGAATGGAATCCACAACCTGTCGCACTTACAGTTACCCTTTGTTCCCCTGGGCCATGGCTGACCTCAAAATAAATCTACCGTGAAAAAAGTAAGCTTTCTGTAAAATATGAATCATTTTAGCTGTTGAAATGCGGTACAAACGTCAATTATTTACTAATGAATGAATTTCAACAAAATTGCGCGCTTTGCCAATATCGAACGTATGAATGGACGAGTTGGGTAATTAAAGGATGCTGGTAGCATTTACGTATGGTAATTTTATATGTTGAAGTATATTGGGGGAGGTTTTGTGATATTTTGATTGGATACGAAATTAACAGAGCTCATGATAGAAGAATAAAACGTGAGTAACAGAAGGTGAAAAGGATCGCTTTGACACCAGGTTAAGCACTCTGCTGGGTGTATGGGGCATAGCGTGAAGCTAGAAAAATAACTTGTATATATAAGTTATTTTTTAGCTCATCATACTAAATAAATATAAAACTAAATAATAATAAGTAACATAAGCTTCATAAGCTTTGTGCTAATTAATTGTTTTAATCGCGTCACTCTAAATAAGTACAAGTATAATATAAGTTGTAAATTGTATGTATTTTTCTTTTCTCATTATATTTTTAGAAGTTCCGTCGTTAAATTGTTTCAAATAAAAAAAAGAAAATTAAAAAGTAATGTCGAATATAAATCTTCATTAGCGCCCCGTTATTTAATTAACCAACATTCTTTGCGCGCGACAACATTATTACGATGTTTGTGAATTTCCGCACGTACCTCCGCAGGGAACTAGTAGCGGCCGCAGACATGCTGCGGAATGGTGGAAATACATGTTTGCATCGCACTCGTTATGCTAAAGGTGCTATGAGACAAATTCAGGTCAATAGGGGTTCGATTCTTAGTTACGATTAATATACTTAGAGCGCGTTATATGTAGACTATAATGAGTGATGTATTTCTTGTCATATGTTTGTTACCGCAGAAACTTTGACTGGGTGAATCGATTTTTATGACTCTTTTTTTATTTGAACGCTACTTGTGTGGTCCCATTTTAATTTGGTCCAATTCTGATAATGGACTCATGGATAACATGAGAAAATCACACACGTCTTAAATTAGCATTAATGTTATAGGAAAAAATCCGAGAAGTGTCAATTTTAAAGGTATTTCAAAGAAAAAATATATTACAAACTTACAATTGTGTTTCATTTACAAACATACAATTGTATTTAAGTTAAAAAAAAATTATAAGTTGTAATCTTAGAATTGTCAGGAAGCCTCGGTGGGTGAGTCTCGAGACTCGCACTTAACCGATTTTATAAATAATATTTTGGTGTTTGTATTTATGGAAAACCATCTAGAGTGGAGTTTGTGGCAGATTAATATTACCCAGTCTAAATGTCAACAATATATTGAATCTCTGTCGCTTCTTTTACAAAAGTCTTCTCCATTAAAAAAATGAATCAAACACAAGATTTCCTATCTTCACCCATCAACTGGTAAAATGTTATTTTTGTAACATTTGTTTGAAACATTTTCGTCAACACTGAATATTTAAATCTCAAAATCTAAGGCCAGTTTATGAAGTAAACTAAATTATCCTTTTCAATAGCTAAGACATATTGTAGGCTGAACGTCTAATTACAAGATCACTTGAAGCTCAGATAAGTACGTAATGTCTTATACGAGTACATACCACGTACGTACGTACGTACGTATATTAGGTACTAGATTATAACTTGTCTTCTAATATTAATATGAGAGGAGAACTGAAATATATATGAAGTTCTTAAGGATTAGGCTTTTGCTATTATAACGTTAAATATCTTCGCTATTTCATTATTTAAATTATCGTTCTTTTTTCAGCTTCTCGCTGTATACCGCTTTTTTTAGAAGGGTAAGGAGAGAGGCTCCCTCTGCCTATCTTATGTGTTAAAATACTAATATAATAACTCCATCATATAACAATGCCAATATTTAACCCTCATTCTGATCTATGACAGAAAATGTCGACAGTAAGAAGCTTACTTAATTAGTGAATCGAGCACAAGAAGGCCCGGACAAGCGCATCTGTCCGGGCCGCTGTCGCGCCCGCGTCACACCGCATCAAACTTGACGGAGTACGATATGTTTTCTGAGATTTTACCTAAAAATATTTTTAGTAGCGGCCGTGGGGTTTTTTAATATGCTCATTATAATTATATTAATAGTTTGAGGACGTGGTGGTTCAAAATAAGTTCCTTTTGCCTATCTTGCTATATGCAGGGAGTAGAGTGAAGCTGAAAGAAAATATTTCATATGAACTAAATGATTTTTTGAAATGAGTAATGGAATTTTAATTATAATAATATATAAAAAAGGCGCGTGTATTGACTCTGGGTTCTCTCCACAGATATTAAAGTTATTTTAAAGAGTTCGGATAGAGCCTATAAACATCGCATTAACAGTTGCTATCACAGTGCACCACGTTTGGATAACTAATATAAAAATAAGCTTCATGTTGTATCTCGCACTATGTAGAGTAGAGATGAAATTATAAATTTATATATATATATATATATATATATATATATATATATATATATATATATATATATATATATATATATATATATATATATATATTTCATTTCCTCAAGTGGGAATTGAACCCACAACCTGTCGTGTTTACAGTCACTTATATCCCAGCGCCACAATGGCCTCTAACTAGCATAGGAAGTTATAAAAATATTATTATATCTTAAGCAATTATTGTATATTTCTATCTAATTGTAATATTTAGAAAAGCTTATAAGTAAGTAAGATTTTCAATGCCGCCAGAAGGAAGGTAAAAATCTTTCAACATTCAAATGTTTTACTATTGCAAATAGCTTAGGTAAAACAGCCGTACATATTCACTGCTTTCTAACCCTCACCTCGTGCGAACCCGGCCGCTTCAAACTACAGTAGTTTACTATTTTTCTTTTGATAACATAAAATTCCTAGCCTAAAATAGCTCTAGGGAAATTCCAAGACTCTAAGCTTAAGACGCCAGTAAGTAAAAGGTATTCCTATTTCAATAGGAATACCTTTTACTTACTGGCATTTGAACGTTTTAGTTTAATTAGATTTTAAATTAAAATGTTATTGTTGTTAGTTTTATTTAATTTAAATGATAAGTTTATCGACTGCAATAGGGAAATGAAAGCAGGGTAGAGTAGAGAGAACGTTTAATAAAGACACTCTGTTCCCCAATTTCCCCCGAAATACTTAATTATTTCATATTCGTGTTAAATTCTGAGAATTATAATCTTGGTTTAAGTTATTATATTATTAAGTCCTTAGGCTTCATATTTTTCTTATCCTTAGCCTCGTTGTTTAACATTGTTACTATAGGCACGTCGAGAGAGTGACCAATGACATAAAATTACGAAAAGAAAGATATATGAAAAACGAATTAATTACAACTCGTAAGAGAAACCTCTCCTGCGACCTCGGTTGAATTTAGAAAACACAGTATCGACGATACCAAAGGAAGGGAAGGGTACCGAAGAACACATAAATAACATAAGGACACCCGTAGAGCAAAGTAGGGGATGTATACCATTATCTATCTTATAACTAAGAGAGGTTTCGGCTTTTAAAATAGTAACGTCACTAAATGACAATCAATGATTTATTCGGAACATACAAATAGATACAGTTTTGAACTTATTGTAATAATGGAAACGAGAATACATTACACTATGATATAATAAAATATAATTGCTGTAGTAATAAAATTATGACTAAGTACTTATATAGGTTGCGATAGAAACAAATGTTAATGCGAGGACAGCGTAATAACCCTCCATTCATTCGGGCCGGCCGCGGCAAATAAATTGCTTCAATTTTTCTTTGACGCCTCTAGAATGTTGGCATACAATACAAATTGCTAGTGAAAGCGATATTTTCTATAAAATAATATTAAAACTGGTGGCTCCGAGGCCAGTCGTAAAAATGACAGGTTGTAGATTCGATTTTCCACTCGAAAAAGTGAAATATTCAATATTTTTTCAATATTAATATATTCAATATTTTTCATTAAATGAGATGATGTATAGACTTAAAGCGTGGTAGAAGCGGTGTAATACCATAAAACTTAAAATATGAGTGCAGTGCAATGATTCGTTCTCAGCTCCAGAAAGGATTTACTGTAGTAGACACGCTTCTCTTGCAGGACGCGGGTAATTTAAGCACTTAGATATCTGAGACTAGTGGTGGCGGCTTTTAAGATTGGTCTAAAGTATAAATATTTTAAATTATACTTGATTTCTTTCGGATTTCACTAAAGCCACTTCTTATGTACCACTTCCCGTCCAATAACTTAGTTGGATTTCTTTTTAAAATAAGTTCTCCTATAGTTTAATTTACTGTATATTTCTCCATTCAACGTGACATTGGAGAAGTGATCAGTGCTCTACTGGTACGATCGGAACACCATAAATAAAGAACAACAACGCTTTCCATCTAAATGGTAGATATTGCTTATTAAGAGGCTACATACAATTACAGTATAAATACAAGTTTTTCGTAGGTATTAATAAAGACTTTAGAAAATTTTATGTCCGCAAATTATATATTAAATTTGCCTCGTCCTTAACTTGCTGTTATAATATTAAGGGAAATAATTTGTTTTCCGTATATTTTTATGCGTCGTCGTATAGTTCTAGACGTCACTTTACAAGAGTCTTGAAATATAGAGAGGATATCTATTTTCTAGGCAACTGTGAAATCCTTAGATTGCATCAACGCTTAATTTTCGGCTTGACGTGATCGAAAGCAAGCTTACTTAGTATTAAAAAAAAGTGACCAATTATCTTAATACTAGGATTTCTTTCTACTTGCTATATGCGGGATAAAGCGTGATATTATAAAAAATATATACCAAATATGGTACCTCATAAAAATATTATATTAAGTAATATGTTTTTAACTTGCACCAAAAGGTTATTTATGCCGCGCTAGTATTTGCCTGCTGTACTCATCCGGAATGTTAAGAATCGAAGCTCTGACCTTATCCTTGAAAGAGGGCGCCGAAACAATTTTTTAGTTTTACGCTAAATTTAATTTTGCGATACAGTATTTTTATCACGTCTCTGTCGTTACACGTTTAAATTTATTTTCTTTATTTTTACTTATTATGAAGACGAACGCTGTTTTGGTTAAAACAATAATGGTTAACATTACTAAATGGTTTATGTACTATGAACGTTATATAAGATAATTACTAGGTTTATCATATTCCTTTTTGTTAAGGAAAAATCATAATAAGATTTATTTTTTATATATTTTTCATGTCAGCTTCACGCTTTATCCCGCTAAATAGCAGGGTTGACAAAGGCAAAACCTAGTATTAAGACACTCCGTTCCTCATTTCCGGCTGATTTTCTAAACAATTGTGTGTTGATTGGCGGAATTCAGCACCGGGCCTTGGTGCCAGAGTGAAAAAATGAAAATATTAAAAATTAACAATTTATTTCCCCTAGTGGGGATCGAACCCACAGCCGTCCCTTTACATCGCACACTTGTGGCGCTGGGCTCCAACAGCCTCATTTTTCATGTGTTTGATAAATTTAAGATCCTAATTATTGGGCAGAACAAAACCATAATATCGCAAATAGAAATACCATAATATCGTCTTTACTTACGTTTTATGTACCATAAGAGTTTTAAAGTATTTAACAAGGAAATGCTTATGTTAAAGAAATATAATAAACTAATATGTAACTAAATATAAACACATTTGTCTTTCTTGCAGAGGTATTCCTTTTCTTAGCTTAAATGGAAAGCAGACAAATTCTTGTATGGAATTAACATACTAACGCCTGCACCTTTTTCGGATACCGAATTAAATTTAAGTATTTAAACATGCAATTAACACGTGAAGTGAAACTGGTAACAACTGTATTATGGTATCTACTACACATGCCAGTTGTTCCGCGCTCTGCTTCACCTGCTTTTATAAATATGACTATTTTATTATTGTCCGTTATAGAAGATGCACAGAATGTGTTTTTCACGACATCCTATGAAAAACCTTTGCTATCCTCAATTGTACTTTTGAAACAGAAAAAAGTTTCCTACAACCATCAAGCAGTATTTACTTAAATAGCTATCGTTTGTCTAATAGACGTGCGTTATCCTATTACGTTACCTGTTTTTCGAGTTAGCTTACTGTCCATATGTATTAATAGTTCTATTGCGAGACAAAAACAGTTAGAAGAGTTGAGATAAGAAATCGGAGCCATCAGAGCACTATAAATATATAAGTAATCAAACGAATTCAGAGTGCTGCAGGACACATCAGTTCTAGTGCAAACACACGCAGTACTGTAGAACTGAGGGTATTTAATTATAAACGCGATGAATTTGGTTCCGATCCTCGCTCGAGAAAATAATTATATTTGGGAGCGGGATGTCTCAACACTGGGTTCCCAGGTTCCCCTTTTCCTATCGTGCTATGCTGGGTAAAAAATTTTTAATATATTACATTTTATAATTTTCTTGTAATATAAACAATATTTAATAACAATTTAAATGACCATTTCAAAATAAACTTAATTTCCGGTTATTTGTAAACTAATCTAATTTAATTTACTCCATATCTTCTATACGATTAGAATTTTTCTTTCAAATAAATCAAATTATAAATTTAGCCAGAAGTACTATCTATAAATACTTATATAAATATTTATATACCTGTATATGTTCGTAAACCATTATTATGAATGGAAATCACGTGTAATATTCGGTACTTGTCGTGTGGAGATGCGCTTGCATAGTTGATGTTCCTGTCTGCGGTACAATGGACGTATAAACGAAATTATGTACAATCCCACAGGATCAGTTAAACCTTCCATTTCAAAAATTCATTACAACACTCATATCGTCTGTCCAAATTAAAACAAAAGGTTTTTTTGCCGTATTTTTGTACAAATATAAAATTAATTTCACGCTGTTTCCCGCACATAGCAGGTTAGGCAGAGAAACCTAGTGTTAAGACACTTCATTCCCCATCTTCCACTACAATTCTGAAGACATAGCGTTTAGAGTGGCGTAACTCAACGCCGTGCTTTGCCACGACACCAGAGGGAAGAAATTAAAATAAAAATTTAAATAAATATTCCCTGAAGTAGGGATCGAAACTACAACCAGTCGCGTTTACAATCACACACTTGTGACCTAGGGCCACGACTGGTCACATGGAATATAAGTAAATTCTTAATTAAAGGGAAATATTTTTCAACGAGACATTGTTTTTTGATTTTTCCCAAAAAAAAAGTCAATATCCAGTGACCTCATTACGAGATGACAAGATCTCAGGGAGAGTGCTCTTTTACAAGCTCTACAGTGCAGAAGATGTACTTTAATTATTTCTTATGAAAAGGGTAATTTATATACATACGTACATTTACTGGTACTGTGATTTTAATTTTGAGTGAATATTGAAGAGGTAAGAAGTTAATTATTTTTTTAAGGGCTAGTTGAGTATTTCTTTAAAATCTCTCAGATGACATTCGAAATTTCAATTGATTACCAGATGCTCTTTTTGAAATCAGGTAAGAAGTATTGATACAATAGCTACAACAAGTGATGTAAAATTTTTATTTATAATTTTCATATAACATTACTCCAATTTCACTCACTGTATTTCAGGTATCTTTCGTTAATTATCTGTCATAAGTGCTTAATCAGAATTATATACAAGCTTATAGTAGATTGATTTCAAATAATTGAACAGAATATTACGTTCGTTGGGACTTTTGATATATATTTCAAGTGCCAATTACATTAATTCACGCCTTGACGCCCGTTAAATAAAATTTTTATTGCGGTGTATAACCCTACAATTTATACAGCTTAACGTTTGATGATGGAATAACCAAAAACTTTTTCCTTTTAGTTTATCTTTCAAGTTGTGAATTAAATTTCAAAATATATTTTTAATTAGATGTGTATAAATTTTTTTCAACAAGTAATTTAATATTTTGAAATTTTCCACTTCTTAAGTAACTTCACTCTAGATTTCAAAGTTTCTTCTGCCTACTCTGCTAAGTGCGCTGTAAGTAATATGATTTAAAAATATCTAAAGCGAATCAGTATAACATTACGAAATCAAATAATTAAATAAACATTTCATTTCAAATTGTCTGCTCAGTTTATCCAACAAATTCTGAGCAAAAGCGTAATAGGCCAATCAGCGTCAATAACAAAGGGTATCTGATATTTAATTCCACTCAATCCTCAGTTACCGTCGTCCACTTGAAGTTATATTATAAAATTTGTGGTTTTCTATAGCATTAAAAATCTAAAATCACTATCGAAA
Organism: Heliconius burneyi; assembly: GCA_018247715.1. NCBI lineage: Eukaryota > Metazoa > Arthropoda > Insecta > Lepidoptera > Nymphalidae > Heliconius > Heliconius burneyi. Next base: position 984 of record DWGR01001447.1, on the reverse strand, counting down.
AAGATGAGATTTAGAAAATTATTTGGTGTAATATTAAAAAATAGTTTTTTTTTTAAATATCTTTGTTAATAGTAAATATAAAATATTTATTTATATATTTTTGTATATTACAGTACGTGTATCTACTATATCTTGTGAGGAACATGTAAACACATTATTTTATCTAAAATTGAAGATTTCAGCAAATTCTATTTTTTCTAGTCTGAAGCTAGTCTAGGCGCGTGTACACAGGCGTGTAACTATAAGCGCGAAAGTTTGTGGATTCGAATCTTCTCGAGGAAGTTAAATAATTAATATTTTAATTTCTATGCTCTTGTGTTGAGGCAACCACTCCACGCCTCCACTACAATATCCGAATTCCTCGAAAAGTGGGTATTGGAGCGTCTTAACTCTAGGGTCCCTTAGCCTACCCTGCTATGCAGTATACAGCGTGAAGCTGAAAAAAACTATTTGACGATTACGTGAGATATTATAAAAATTGTATTTCAAATAATTGGTTATCTATAACTGCATTCAATGGTCAACAAACTCAATACTGTTATTATTTGGTATGGACTGAGATGGAATGGCAAATGAAACAGCTGGTTTTATCTGCCGGCTCGCAGGCGCTGAGGTACAAAAGCTAGGACGTAATGATCCACCAGTTCACAGATTATATAATTGTTATTTTGTTTATGTTGTATTATGTTGATTCAAACGCGAAAAGTTATGGGTTCGATTCCCACTGGAAGAAATGATATATTTAATATTTCAAAACGCGATGCCTGCAGAATTTGTCAAGTAGAGTAATTGACACTTAAAAATACCTTGAAAGTAAGGACTTATTACAGGTAAGAGCTTAATACAGAAATATATTGGATACAGTGAAGGTGAGGTGGGAGTCTAATATAAAAATAAAAAAAAATCAGCCTCACGCTGTATCCCACACACATCAGGGTAGGCAGCGGGAACTTAGTGTTAATATACGTTCCACAATTTCCGCCG
>DWGR01001446.1:0-16182 GCA_018247715.1 Heliconius burneyi | reverse complement strand
TACAACGAACGCGTCAAACTTGAATGGAGCTAAGTGTGTCACACTCCACCTGTCACACCGTTATATGATGCAGAGACATCCTATAGCCATGTTTTACTATAGGAAAATATTGAAAATTATTTTTAGTAATACAAGTCGTCGTCTGCAACTTGGTTTCTAAGGGCTTTAAGACATATAATGGTGAATCCCGTTTTCCTTTCCAGTAGGAGACAGTGCGTTACATGCTCACCGTCTTATTTTAGAAACATTGAGTGTTGATAGGTGAAACTTAACGCCGCTTGTGTTATATTTGTATTTAAATAATATGTACCTGTATACTCTCATTGCGAAGAAGTTTATTCAGTTGACAATATGGTTACCATTAGTCATATCAAAGTACAATTTCCATAGTAATCGGTAAATAGAACAAGTTAAGAACAGGAAAAATGTTTTAAATTATATTATACTAGTCATGTTTTAGGCCGTCGTGGCGCAGCGGCACGAGGGTGTGACTGTAACGCGGCGGTTATGGGTTCGATCCCTACTCGAGGAAGTGAAATATTTATTTACGTTTATATTTCCATTTTTTCGCTCTGGTGTCGAGGCAAAGCGCGACGTTGAGTTCTGCCACTCCTCCAGGACCTCCAGAAATTCGGCAGAAAGTGAGGAACGAAGTGTCTTAGTATTAGGTTCCCTCTGCCTACCCTGTAGTGTGCGGGATACAGCGTGAAGCTGATTTATTTGTTATGTTTTAAATTATATTATACTAGTCGCCGCCCGCTTTGTTTGCGTGGGGTTTAAGATTTTACAATGGGGAATCCTATCCGGCTATAAAATAAAGTTTTTAATATTAAATCCTAAGATAATTTAACTCTTTGTAGATTCGAATGAATTGTACTATAAATGCACACCCTAAGATGTCTGATATCCACTCCAATTTTCTTTGTAAAAAATAAAATTGACATACAAACGCATAGAACTTAGAAGAAGAGAAGATTGTGGTCGTGTCCCACTGTGTCTTATTTAATATTTTCATTTCCTCTCTCTGGTAACAAGGCAAAGCACGGCAAAGAGTATCGCAACTTAACATGCAATACCCCGAAAATTTGGTGGACTGCTTTTTGCGGGATACAGCGTGAAGCCGTCAAAAATTTAAAAAGAAGAAGATTTTTTAAAATTAAATAAACTTTAAAATAAAGTCAGATAAAAAAAAATACGTCGACTGGAACTTCTTAAATGTTGCGCCACGCAGTAAAATCATTCATGACAATTCGAGGCCAGCCTCCCCTGTAAAATGTGTATATCTCGATCCTCGATACACCATTATTTTTAAGTTACACCTCTACCACCATACATTTTTAAGCTTGCCACATAAATAACTATCTATTAGAGAAAACGGCGTTTAAATCCGAGGCGTAGTTAGACTTAATGTTAGACAGTGGAAAGCGTTTTTCTGTATAATGATATATTAGAGTTATTGCTTAGTATAGGTGAAATCCCAGTCCGCTCGATAGCCACAAGCCGAGGTTCGAGTCCCGCAGGGGGCGCCCTTACAGTCGTCGACTTCCTCACCGGCAGCCACTTAGTGCTTGCATTTCTTCAGGGACAGAGTACCCTCTTCCCTACCCAACCTGTGTCGCTGTAAAAGCCAATAGGGCTAACAGCATTAACCTCAAGTTCGAAAAAAAAAGTTATTGTTGATTACATTGAAATAATAAGAAACTACGTGTAAAAGGTTAAATGATATGAGTCAATTTTAAAAAATACGTTGTTATGGTGTACTAAATACCTGTATGTCTGGGAAGCTTTGCGGTTTTACTATGTATGCGAGTACATTGATGAATATTAATATATAATTACTGCATATAAATAATAATTTATGTTAGAATGCACTTATTTTGAATTGTTTCTTAGCTTTTCGTAGAATCCTTCATATAGTTGTATAGGCAATATCCCTATCTAGGAAACTAGGTTTACACTCGTGGGATGTTCCCCTGCGCCACGATGGCCTTAAAAATGACAGTGACTGTCTAAATATAATGTTAGTTGAGTTTATTTAGCTGATCGTGCTAATCTTAGACCACTGCACTGCACTGGTTTAAATTTAAAAAAAATATTAAAAATCTTTATATTTTTTCAGACATTTGCTGAAAAAATATTATAGAGATTACGTGTATTATTTTGAATTCGATCTAAATATACTATACTTACCAATCTGCGGTTAGAATTACTTCGGGCGCTTAGAATGGGTAATTCGCTATAGACCATACACAACTGCTAGTTATTTTAATTTAACCACACAGTCGAAGCCGCAGACAAGTAACGTATGATCAGAATGTGAATAAAGAAGTGATTAGATATCAAATATTTTTTTTGGCTTCACGCTGTATTTCGAACATAGCAAGGTAGACTAGGGGAACCTAATGTTCAGACACTCCGTTCTCATTACAATTCTCTTATTGAGCGGAATTCTTAAGCTGCGCCGGGTTGAGTGGCGAAACTTAACGCCGCGCTTTGCCTTGTTACCAGTATGAGGAAATTAAAAAAATAACTATATCATTCCTTCCAGTGTCCTCATTATCGTTTTCCATTCCATAATGCGGGATAATAGAAGAAATAACGCTATGTAAATTGTGAAATTCTTGATTAGCATATTTTATCACGGTATGCGGGTATGAGAAAGCTTATTGCCCTACTTGATAACTATTTAATAAAATAAATAATGGAAATAGCTTTGAATATGTACTGAAACTGAAGTAGTGGTCGTGGCTCAGTGGGACAGCATCTGATTGTGAACGTGATGGTTATGAGTTTGATCCGCATTTGCGGGTATTAAATTCTTTTACCTTTCTCTATTCTAATAAATAAAGTGCGGCGTTGAGTTTTGCCACTACAACATGACTCGAAATTGAAGAACATATAATATCTTATTATATATTAGAAAATTTTCCACGATATCAACGTCCACATAGCGGTTACGTTATAATACATATTACACATACAAACGAACGTCCTGGTATGCATGACCTAGAAACGTGAAGGACATTCTAGACTTGCTAATTGTGGACTGGTTTATTGAACCGAAGTGTAAATACGGTTATTTTGATACCTTTATAAGTAATACAAGTGACAGTTTGTTTAAAATACTAATGTCGGCAATGTTGTTTATTCATAAGTACTAATGTTATAAAGCTGAAGAGTTTGTTCGGTCGAATGCGTCTATCTCAAGAGCTGAAAAAATACTTTTGTATTGGACAGTCTTATTGTCGTGGAAGGCTATGTTACATCACGTTAATCTCATAACCCATTGTACTTTCTGCCAGAGCTGTCGGGCATTTAGATTGTGCTATACGCCATATATAACTCGTAGTTATTTCCATTTGACTATAAGAATTTATAAAAATAAATATTTCATTTTCAAGAGCGGGAACCGATCCTACAACATGTCAGGTTTAACATACAGTTGCATGCTTGTGCCTTTGCACCATGATTGGCCTCATAGATATGATTTCAATTACTGTATGTATCTTAACCGATTATAAGTGACTTGTTCAACTAAATTACTTAATGGTATTGAATTGTAGATATAAACACTTCCCCAACGAGAATTTGAAGCAGCATCAACCTTCCGTAAATGATTGTAGACACACATGCCAACTGAGTCACGAACACGATGCATTTCAATACATAATGTGTCGAAATTCGCAATAATAACAGGATATTGTTATTGATGCCATAAAAAGATCTAGGACAGGCGTTATGTTGAATAACAAAATATTATGAAGAATCTTATACCTACACATATTAGAGGCCATCGTGGCGCATCGCGTTTACAGTCGCACGCCTGTGCAGGGGCACAGGTTCACGGGTTCGATTCCCACTCGGGGGAATGAAATATTAAATATTTCCATTTATGGCTCTGTTATCAAGATATAAGCATTAAGGCGGCGGCGAAATTAAGGTCGCGGTGTTAAGGTTCGATCAGCACATCTCTCTACTAGGTTCTCTCTGCCTACCCTGCTAAATGCAGGATACAGCTTGAATAAAGACGTTACGCGTTGTCTAATTTATTAAAACTAGCGGCCTGCCAGCGGCTTTGCCCACTTGAACTACATGATTATTCATTTCATAAATAGAATCGACAGACAGTCATATGTCAATGACTAATTTAATTTACTCGTTCTGAAACAGCCTTAAATGTAAAATTATTTATTTGGGTAAGGATTTATAATATTCTTTGTAAAATAATTTTAATGATTGCATATTACAAAAAATACTCAAATCGAATCGAATAATCCAATATCGAAATGGAATCCAAAATAATTAGTCGAATAAATAAATCGAGTATCGAATCGAAAATATTTAATTGAATTTAATTTCCTTGTTTTGAAAGTCGGTTAAAAATACAGATCTATCATAAACAGATACAGTTTTATTATAAGTATAAGTATAGATAGGGATTGCTTTATATTTGCAGGCAAACTCATGCCTTCAGTTCATTCAAATGCCGATAACTTTTTTTTTAAAACGAAAATTAATTGATTTAAACCAAACGCGGCGTTTAGTAACGTGTTTTATCTCATAAATCATCTTTTTAATGGGAAAAATGAATAAGCCTCTACAGTAAACTTGTTTAACAGATCTATAGTTTTTCATTCAAAAGCCTTAAAGATATTGGTGTCAAAACATTTACATTATATATTCGGTGCCAACGCCCGTATAATTCGTTTGGTTGTACGCCAAATATGTGAAAGTAGCGTTATACTGTGGATTTACTTGAGTTTTCATTGATAATCGGACGTGGAGAACGGAGTCTCTTGACACTAGGTGATCTTTGCGTGTTGATAAAAAAAATATAAGTACTTCTAATGATTTGTACATTATTATAATATAGCCGTCGTGGCACAGGCGCACAAGCGTGCGACGTAAACGCGACGGTTGTGGGTTCGATTTCTCCTCGGTGAAACGAAAAACTATATTTTTATTTCCTGGTTCTGGTAACGAGGCAAACGAAACGAGGCGAACAAGGCGCGGCGTTGAATTCCACCAGTTCAAGATGCAATGCCTCAAGAACTCGGCAGAAAGTAAGCAACGGAAGTATCTCAACGAGGAATTTAGTGTTCTAACCCACCCTGCTAAGCGTGAAGTTGAAAAAATCTAACATGATGATTAGTAATGTATATTTATTATCTACGAACAATAAGAAATAAAATATTTTAAGCGGGCGAAGCCGCGTTCGTGGTTCATTATTTAAAAATATATTACCTTTGTTCCAGATTACAAATGTGATAACAATTGAAAAGAAGTGATGTAGCTGAATGTACGGAGCAGGTGTTTCCAACATGGTGGGGTGGCGGGCGAGCCTCGTCGTGGCTCTCTTAACGCATTTTGTGAATGGTGGGTAATAACCATATGTATCTTATAATATTATTACTACTTTTAAAGTTCACTACTGTTCTGTTCTTTGATTATGGCATTCATATCACTTTGCCAATGTCATGTTATATATGAAGAACACACGAAGAAGGCCGTACAGTAAAAAAGAGTAAATGTTATACAATATTTATATATCAATGTATTAACAATGCATTTCCATGCATACTACAAGGAGATTCTGTAAAAATACAGCCGTCACCTTCAATAGAATAAAGTTTTTTTAACTTCACGTTTTAACCCGCACACAGCAGGGTCGGTAGAAGGGACCTAGATATCTAGTGTTAAAGCACTCTATTCCCATTAAAACACTTCTATACAACACTTTCCGCAGAATTATGGAAGCATTGCGTGTTGATCCGCCATGTTTTTGTAAAGAAAATAAAAAATACTATAATTTTTTGTATTAAGATACAACGTTACTTGTGAATCTTACTATCTCTGTAATCTTATATTTAATAGGTATATCTATTTTTCGCTGGTTAAATATATAAATGACATAATTTGAAAATTTTATAAATGAAAGTTTTTTAGCATATAGATGACAGAGGAAACCTTGTGTTAACTAATAAGACACTAATTATCACATTTCAAAAGCACCGTCCAATTATCAAGATGGCGCGCGATGATTGGCGGAATTTAACGCCGTGCTTAAAAAAAGTAAAGAATTCTTAGCCATCTCTCAAAAGCAAATGTAAAATTTATAACGGGAACGAACGGCAAAAGAACGGCCTTAAAACCATCTTTAATTTTAAATCGTAGACACTACGTTTATAATATTGTATAGAGAACCATTAGCCTACATGTTTACTCTTTATGAATATAATCGCTGTTGTGAAGTAAAAACAAAATGGCTACGGAATTTAAATTGAAGTAAAACTAATAAGATATATTAATAGCTTGTATCAAACACACCTGACTTGATACGATTGTAGTGGGTAGCTGGTAGCTACTTTAAGATGTTGTGTTTTAGTTTAAATTGGACGGCACGGAGTGTCCTAACACTAGGTTCCCTCTACTTCCCTTGTTTTTTGCGGAATTCTGCTTGAAAAAAAAAACAAAAATAATTTTAAAACAGAAAGATGCATCATGATAAAAATCTTATTGTTACAAATCATTCGGACACACCACGTTGACGCTGTAAATAATTATTTTGTAACACTCAACTGAGATCACTTCAAGGATAAAAGGTCGCTAACCAATTTTCTGCGGTAGCTTCAAAGTGTGAGTCATGTTGAATAAAAGTACAATGAAAATTGCTCTAATGGCGCAGTGAACATCATCTGGTTAGTAATAGGTGTGGGTTCGGGTTAATGTTTAGGTATATAAATAGCGCCCCCTGAAACTTACAATTCAAATTCAAAATATTCTTTATTCAAATAGACTACTTAAGCACTTTTGAACCGTTGAACAAAAAGCTATCACCAGTTCAGAAGGCAGTTCCGCTGAGAAGAGCTGGCTAGAAACTCAACAGTTGCTCTTTTCATAATCAATGGTATAATTTAATCATAACATTAGCTGGCAGCTATCCTGCATGACATTCAATAGACATTAATTCCATACATGTTTATCCTCTAAATATTCTTGAACAGTGTAACAAGCTTTACTTGTTAGATTTTTTTTACAGATAGTTTAAATTTTGGTAGTGGCAGATTTAGAATACACTGTGGAATTTTATTAAATACACATATACTCAGACCCATAAAAGATTTAATAACTTTTTGGAGGCGAAGACTTGGCGTAATAAGCTTATCTTTATTTCTCGTTCCTATCGCATATGTCTATCAATATTTTTACTATTGTGTATAATGTAACAATTATGTTATAGCCTAATTATAAAAAACGGCGTGAAGTAGTGGCTTCATGCCACTGCGTTTCGCATTAGGTAATGCCGGGCTCCGGCGCCCAACCACCTCAAAAGCTGGCAACGCACCAGTAGCTGATCTGGTGTTACGCGGTGTCGTGGGCGGCGGTGATCACTTACTATCAGGTGACCCGTACGCTCGTTTGCCATGCTTTTTCCATAAAAAAAAAGAATAATTTTTTTACATAATAGCCCTTGTGTTATAATTCTGTTATAAATCTGTTTATTAGTTTGTGCGTCGAAGTAGAAGAAACATCCATTCTCTCAAACTTTCACTTTCATAATTATAAGTAATTGTAGTACGATAATTTTTGTTTCCTCGCTATGGTAACGACGATTCTTGCGTGACGTCCCAATTTTTAGACCAAAAATTAAATGTCTTGATCGGGACAGGCATTGTCCCGCTTTTCACAGATTATTCCACGTACTGTGAAAAATCTTTTTTTATTAAGATTTTAATTACTAATAATTTCATAGAGAGACAAATAAGTACATTCGTAAGTCATGTACGAGTATAATTATACTGAAGACTTAACTGGCTTACTTATGGTAAACCAAAACAATATCGTTTTTATGCATAGTGACATTATTCTATTAAAAAACGTTTTATATTGACATCTATTACCATAGGAAGAAAAATTGTAAATAATAAATTAAATTCTTATTATTACTATCCCGTTTTTGTCCCGCCTTGAAAAGAGAAAAAGGTGAAAGGTGGAAGTTGGTGAAAGTCCCGCTTTTTTATTTAAAATCTTAAAAAAAGTGGGGTAACCTCTGAAGAGTCCCCACTATTCAGGGCCTGGCTGGCATCAGACCAGCTCGACGATGCCATATTATTGTATTCTCATAATTATTACAAGTGTGTTGAATTCCGTTTCGAAGATTTTGAAAATAACTTAGTTTTCTGAGTGCGAATTGATCCTACAACCATTGCACTTAGGCTCAGGCGCTATGCCGCTGCATCACAATGGCTCATGCTAATATTAACATGTAACAATCGTATAAGAATTTTGATACAACTCGATAAGAACGCTACCTAACGAACTATAGCTCTTGGACGGATTCCAGGAGCGAGTGCAGACCACGCATTTTACTGATTTCTATAACATATATTAACGTCTATTAGGCATGCATTTAATCTAAAGTATATATTTAGTAAGAAAATTCTATAGGTACTACCTAACATATTAAATGAAGGTTAATCCATCCATAATTGAAACTAATAAGTACAATAGACTAAGGCATCATAGGATATATCGTAACGATCTGGATCTCGATTGTCTTATGATAAACTTTTTTTACTTATTTACTTTAAAATTTTTACAATATCTTTCTTTACCCTAATTTCTATTTGAACCAAGCTTGAACGTACGTAACGAACAAAAGTCAGGAATCACAACCTCATCTAGGTGTTTTTAAAGAAACAAAACAAAAACATAATTATTTAATGTTGTTTATTTACACATCTTCATTTGGCCTGCATTATTGTTAGTTTGTTCTACCTAAATACTTACGCTAAGATAGCGTAAGACAAGACGGGGGATGGGTGGACTTGGGACAAACTTTGGACAGAAACTGATTGGGATCCTACACCAGCGACACCAGCTACCAAGGGTACGGAGTAAGCCAGGGGAGAAACTACAGAGTGGACTGATGGTACTGAGTAAGATACAGCAGAAACTGGTAACCCGGAGGAGACTACGACAGGAGAGTTGCCAACTACAGCACGTGCAGCAATAGGTGACACAGCAGCAGCAGCACCGTCTACTTGAGCTGCAGCAACTTGGGCAGCGTTGACAGCTTGCCAGGCGTGGTCTTCTGCGGCATTGAGTGCTCTACCTTGGATTTCGGCGGCTTGGTCGTTAATTTCACGGACAGCATCTACAGCTTCGACTTGAGCGTCGATGGCGGCGGCTTGTAAGTCTCCTGAATTAACGGGACTAATGATGGAGTGGGCGACGGGTACTGCTCCATAAGCGAGGATACCGTTGGCAAGCAGGGCAGATGGTGCCGCTGCTGCGCAGGCGAAGATGGCGGTGGCTACAATCTGAGAAATTAATATTTTGTTATTAATTAAGTTTATTTAGCTTTTCATAGCATATGTAGTTGAGGGGACCTAGTACTGTGACTGTTCTCTCCACCTAGCACTTTTCGAGAGATTGTGAGTTGAGGGAATTCAATTTCGCATTAATAATTGAAAAAATATATTAAAATAATTAATTAACCCGTTTGGGAATGGAATGTTATATTTTATAGTGCACGCAAACAAAGATGGGGGCTATAACTAGTAATAAATAGAATACAATAATAAGCAATGGCGGTGTCAAATTGCGTCAGATGAAATCTAGTCTCTCAATAAAACGTCAATATTAGAAAATATTGATTAAAATTTTAAAAAGTAATGAACGAAAGAGTATCTTTATATAAAACTGAGTGGCGGGACTTAACGCTGCGCTTTACATCCTTAGTAACGATTTGTTACCAGAGGTAATCAAAATATTAAATATTCCATTTTCTCGAGTAGGAATTGGACGCACGATCATTCTCCTTGTGCCGCCATCATTTGTTTTAAAATGAATATTTTAAACGAAATAGCAAAAAGTAAATTAATTCTAAGACCAACGTACCAGAAATCTCATCGTGCACTTCTTTTAGACTGCTCGTAAGCTACTGATTAATTTTGTCATGTCGTAGACGTCTTTTATACTATTTTTTTTTGACGCGATCGGAATTTGTACATGCTCTCAAGGGCGTAGGGTACAGGAAGTAAGGCAAATTCGACGTATTATATGTTCCATATATACATACACATATATGTAAATCTAAATTCTCATTGAGTGACTGACAGAACAGATGAACTGAAACGAGAACTGAAATTTGAAATTTCCATTTTACGCCTTAAAGTCCACACAAACTATGTTGCAGGCAATGCATATATAAAATTCTTTCGTTACTGAGTGAGAGAGAGAGAGAGTTCCCAAAGAACCTCCTTGGTAATCACTAAAAAAGGATTTGCTGAAATTCTTACTGCTTAATGGAAAAAATGAGATCCTAGGCTTATCATTCGAAGCTATGGAAGATAAAATGGAAATATTATGACAAGTAACATATTGTTGAACGAGAAAATAAATTTTCATTTCCTCGCCCTGGTAACAAGACAATGTGCAGAGGTCGATTTAACGCGCGATGTCTCGAAAATTATGCGGTGCCCGGGGAACCCCCTACAGGGGGAGTATCTTACACTACACTAGGTTCCCTCTGTCTATCCTGCTATATGCGGGATACAATGTGAAGCTAAACAAAAAAATCTAAATTCTATGCAAACAAAATTCTAGCTTAGAACTAGTATAATATAATAAATATTGTTGGCAATGGAATGCGGTCAGTGTTGATTACTATGTAATTATAGATATAACTTTTTTAAATGTGATGTCTTTGAAATTTAAATATTTGGGTGTGGGTTTGACATTTGAAAAAAATTGGCGGTATAGCGTCTGTTTGCAAACGCGACGATTATGGGTTCGATTCCCATTCGGGGTATGAATTCTTATAAGAATATGTGGAATGGAGTGTCTTAACATTAGGTTTCCGAAGCCTACTCTGCTACATGTGGGATAGAGCGTGAACCTAAAACAAATTAACTTTAACTTAAACAGTTTCACGCTTTTTTTCTCGCATAGTAGGATAGGCAGAGAAAATCAAGTGCTTAAACACTCCTTCCTTTGATATCAAATTGGATTCTGTTTAAATTCTGATAAATAAAGATTTGCCTTTAAATTTATATAAATAAAATCTTTACATAATTCAATACATAACTATATACTTGTTCTAAATTTTGCAAGTCTCCACACATTACGGCAGATCACAGCGCCGCACTTGGGCTTTATAAATTTAGAAAAATCCTGCATATTTACCTAAATAATACAATGTAAATAAAAATTCTCTTCATCGGAATGAACCTATAACCATCGCTTTTCATCAAAAATCCTTCCCACCCATTTATTTATGTAATGATATGTAATGATTTACATCATTTTAGCCCACGCTTACATTTTTTTAGATATTTTACAACTTAGATAGTGGTTTACATTAAATATTAATATCCTCATAGTTACATTACAAATTAATTTAAATAAAATTCGCACTCATAAAGGACAATTAACTTTTAGTAAGTGATCGATGTAACTCTGACTGCAAGTATAGTGGGTAATGGGTTAGATCGAAACGATTAACGTGATGTATGTATTTAGCCTAGCCTTTATTAATAAATGTATTTTCCAATATAAAAATATTATTTCTATCGAAATATTTTTTCTATTCTTTTATCGAATAACTATCGAAAAGTATTCGAATCGTTGTCGATACCAATTTGTATAAGATGTTGTTCAATTCCTATACAAATTGATATCGACAACGATTCGAATACTTTTCGATAGTTATTCGTGCTTGGGCTGCAGTAGTTCTTGATTAGCGGAAACAACCACATAAACTTATAAGCTTTATATGATGCGTTGCTTAAGCGATATATCTCATTTAATGCAAAAATTACAGTTAAAAAAATATATAATTAAATATGAGGATGTAATTGAAAAGACTACTTACAAACTTTAATTGCGTGGTCCCCAATATTTTAAAAGGTGCAAATAAGTCATTGTTGCACCAAATAACCGATATGATTATAGAACTTATAACCATCGCGTGCAATATCAAAATTAGTTCCACTCTTCTTAACTGCGCTGTAATAATAATATTATCATAAAATATTACATTTTATGAACAAAATTCAAATTATTTTTATTTCTGAACGTATAATGTTTTTTTTTGAGCTTCATGCTGTATCGCTCACTAAGAGGGTAGGCAGAATGAACGTGGGAACCTAGTGTTACTACACTCTGTTACCATTAATATACATCCTTTTTCCACTTTCCGCGGAATTTTGTAGGCATTGCATGTTCGGCGAAACTCAACACCGAGCTTTGTCTTGCCACTAGAGTGAGGAAATGAACGCTGAGCCGCTTCGCCACAGCTATTTTACTCTTTACATTCAAGTGAATTATAAACAAAACAAAAAAAAAACTGCATAAAATTAATAAAAATATCCAGTAGCATTCGCGACACCAAGACAAGTCTAACGACCTATCATTTATCAAGATCAGTTGGCTTATCTAACTATTAATAGGGAACAAAGGAACGGACTTACAACATACGCGCTAATACATAACCCTTCTTTTGCTCCGCCTCATCCGGGTAATGAGACATTTGTCTTGTAAATTATCAAGGACTTATCAAACACTGGGATAACGTGTTACGTTTTTTCTGTCATAAAAACAAACAAACAAAAATACGGAAGTAATTAATATTAATTTTGTTTATTAATTAATTAACTATATTAATTAATTAACTATTTGTACTGTAAGTTAAAATTTTAGTGTGGATTCCATTTCCGGTTCACTATAAATCGTGAATTAATTAATTAATTTATATCCATATCTTCTTAAATTATCTTAAAAAATAAATAAAATTAGCTTCACGCTGTATCCCGCACACAGCAGGGTAGGCAGAGGGAACATAGTGGTAATACACACCGTTCCCCACTTTTTGCCGAATTCTGGAGGCTTTGCGTGTTGAGTGGCAGAACTGAACGCCGCGCTTTGCATCGATGCCAGAGCGAAGAAATGAAAATATAAATTTAAATAAATATTTCATCTCCTCGAGTGGGAATCGATCCCACAATCAGTCGGTTTTATAGTCACACCATGTGCTCTTGCGCCACGACTGGCCTCTAAATATATATTCAAATTGAACCCACAACCTGTCGCGTTTTCATCCGTACCACTGCGCCACGACGGCCTCAATACGCGGCAGACGGTTTGTTACAGATTTTGATACCACAAATCATTTCATTTGATCCCAATCTAACAATAAGCTGAACGTCATTTTCAAACAAAAGTGATTCGGACTTGTTTTCACTGACGCAATACCTACTTGTTACTTTACTTTCACCGCTGCGATGATGTGCTTTCGTTTTTGTATGGATTTAGTTTTTTGTTGTTGGAATTTACTTCTTTGTGTTTTTGTGTGTGATCGATGACATTTTTATTTCATCAGAACACCATTTTTACCCGACTGCACGATGTAAAGGAGGGTAATGTGTTTATCAGTCTATATATAATTGTATACGTTATATACCTGTGTATGTATGTTGAGGCTGTTGTGGTGCAGGTAAACACTTCGGTTTTGGGTTCGTTTCCCACTCGTACGTATGAAATTTTATTTAATATTTTCATTTTCCTCGCTCTTACTAAGCGCGACGTTGAGAACACAATGCCTCGAAAATTCAGGTGGGGAACGGGAGCATCTTAATAAGAACTGAGTATCTTAACATTATATTCCCAGGTTCCCTCTGTCTACCTTGCTATGTGTGCGATTAAGCGTGAAGCTGAAAACACGAGTCGTATATACCACAGCAACAATCGGACGCTTTTTAAAAATAAAATTCGACGAACCTTTATAAATATAATCCCACTCCAGACATAGTTTGTCGGTTATTATTTAACAGTGAGGACGTATTCTTAAGCCAATTAAATCTTCTCATAAATCCCTGTAAAATCAAATAGGCCCCCGACCGAAAAGATTTTTTTTCCCTTTAAAACAAACAAAAAAACAACACACAAATCGAACTTATTACCTCGTCTTAAATATTAAAACGCTTCTAACTTCATTATAACCACGCAGTCATACATGTATTTGTACTTTACAAAGTAACTGTAAGCTACAAATGCGGCGATTCCGTTATAGAAACGTGAAGCTTTTACAAAGTGTTATGTATCAAGTTATTTTTTGCTTATTATAAACTAGTGTGTGTTTTTTGTACTTGGTTTTAAATTGTTTGAAGGGGGAGGAGTCTTAGAGGGGAATGTAGCTAGGTACAATTGTAAAAAAATATTAGCTGTACAGAGTAGGCAATGGGAACCTTGTGAAACTGTACTGTTCTGTCAGTACCGCTCAATGTTCGAGATAATGCATGTTGAGTGACGGAACCTAACACCGCATTTTGTCTTGTTAGTAGAGCGAGGAAATGATAATAATTCATTTGCCCAATTGGAAATTTCGGAACCTATAACCGTCGCGTTTATAGGCGCTTTGTCACGAGGCCCTGTTTGATGTTGAAACAATATTTGATAGAATAATTAATTAATAATTTAAAAACTAAAAAAACACTTTTTTTTAAAAAATAACACATGTAGGGAAGATGAATGTAATGATTACAAGCTCGATAAATTTACGAAGTTCCGGGAGCCCTCTTCCAATTCTATCATCAGGCCAGCTTTTACTTTAATATTTAACTGTCAACAAATCTACATCTAATTGTCAATTGCCATCTACACCATCAATAAACCACTCGTATGAAATATTTAATGTTTCCGTTTTGTCGCTATAGGGAGAAGGCAAAGAGCGGCATTGAGTTCCGCAACTAAATATCTTAACACTAGGTTGCCAGATTCCCTCTGCCAAAAAAAAACAATATTTGGATATTGAATACATTGGTGCAATACACACTTGTATAACGTCATTCGCTATTACCGTTCAGATTAACTGTTGTTATCTCTTATGGTGTAATTATGTGCAAATTCCATGAGTTTTTCTGTGATAATTGTGTATATTTAATTTATTGGCATGTGAGAAGCGATGATAGAAATACCTTCATATGTTTCACATATCTATTTGCAAGTTGAAATTAATATCGAATATCCACGTCCAATGAAGCCATCGCTGTTGTATTTACTGCATCAGCGACTCTAAACACGACGGTTGTGGGTTGGATCGAAAACCGTTACCAGAGCAAGAAAATCATATTATTAAATATTGGCAAGAGTGTGGCGTTGAGTTCCGCCACTTACAGCGCAATGCCTCAATAGTTCAGCGGAAAGTGAGGATCGCAAGTCTTAATGAACCCTATAGTCCAGTAACACTAGGTTCTCGGGGTCTTTATTGCCTTTGCCATGCTATGTGCGGAATACATGGTGAAGCAAAAATAAAATGTCTCCAATCCCATGATGTAAAAATCATCAAAAACGATCAATGATTGACATATACATCATTGTATTAAAATTATGGGTTATAAAATATGGTGGTGTGTGTGGTTGTTGTGATATATCAAATGTCATTTATTTAACAAATCTATCTTTTCACGCCGTAACCCGCAAATAACAGAATACTCCTACTTATAAGCGGGATACGGCGTGAAAAGTCATACGCTGATACTTGTGAGAGTGACATAACAACTGTGACAGTGAAAGTGCATCACGACGGTATTGTTACGTTTATGTCACCTTATGTCACTCGTTGTCATATAATTTTGTTGTCGCATACGATTTTGGGTCGAATGGTATTGTATTCAATTTGGTGCTACTTTCACTTTAGCCTTTTAATCAGCTTCACGCTGTATCCCACATATAGCAGGATAGTCTGAGGGAACCTAGTATTAAGACACTCCGTTCTCTACTTCGCCGAATTCTTCGAGGCATTGCGTGTTGAGTCTCAGAACTCAACGACGGGCTGTTCTTCGCCTTGATACCGGAGCGAATACATGAAAATATTACGGAATAATAATTCATTCCAACGCATGGGATTGAACCCACAACCGTCGCGTTACAGCCACACCATCGCGCGACTGCGCCAAGACGGTCCTTACTTTAGTTTTAGTATAATATGAATAATATATACGAGTATTTAGCTCAGCAGTGAACGGGAAGTACAGCTTGTCTGTAGAAAATTGAATTTAATACAAAATGCAGCAGCATCGATGCATAAATGCTCGTATTTTTTATTGCTTTGACTTAGAAGCTTGAAATGTTCTTTGCTTCTTCTTCTTGATAGACGGACAGACGGATAAATAAGTAATC
>DWGR01001445.1:0-16185 GCA_018247715.1 Heliconius burneyi | reverse complement strand
GGCGTAACTTATAGACTCGTGACTGCCTCTACAGTTGCCATATTTCTGGAAAATATCAATTTTATACTGCATTGCCTTTTTAGATTTGGAATTCATTGAAATATTACTTATAGGGTGGAATGGAATGTTTGAATCTTGCTTGAGATACTGTTAATGCGATTTATATTTTATTAACACATCAGAAATAACTCATCATCCAATGATATATATGATGGTATATTTGTACATTGGACATTTTACCAATATTTGGTAATAACTATGTGTGTGTGGGAAGTAACAATTGTGCTTTAAATTGAATTAATTCAGGAAGTTCAATATTAGGATTCATTACATCTCAGTATTGGCTCACAAATCATTAGAGACATTATTCGAAATGACTCTTTTGATTGACTCAAATATGACTTAATTGATATTTCGAAGCAATAATTATTGATATAGGAAATAAGTTTTCATTATATATTTTCTGGGAAAGGAAATGAATTTAGTTATTTAAATGATATTGATTTTTAGTTATATTAATGACATTATTATCTAATACTTAGAATAGAATATGTTAGATTTCTTAGGGCAAAATCCAGAGAACTGAATATCTTAACACTTAGCTCTGCCAACTTCATTAAATGGTAGAAAGCTTTGATTAAAAAAAGATAATAATATTATCACAATCGCTTTAAGACTGTCCATAGCTAGGGTTCCACACACGCTGATATAACATTCTCCATTAAGTTTTTAATCCAGCAGCTAAGCGATAGCCTCTTAAGACGTTGGCTGAAGCCTTTCGCAACTAAACAGTTAAATGAAACTACTATCGACACAATGATAGTCGACATGACGGTAATCTTATGAGTTAAGCCCAAATATTCAAATATTGAGACAACTTTTAATAACTATTGTTAGTATAGTATACGTACTTTTACAAGAATTCAAGGACTAAATTATATTTTCTATTCAGTTAACATATGAAGTTCCAACGATTATTAAACATTTGAAAAAATAGAAAAGATAACGAGCTCCCTCCTCCACGTAATGAGCCCGAATTATGAGATACGTTAGATGAATACCAAATGAGTCGACGAAAGAACGAAGAAAAGTTGCCTAAAATGATTACTGAACCAATCGGCGTACTGTCAACCCCTCAATAATACAAGTGAGACGTTATATAAGGACAGACAGACAGTTTTTTAAAGGCAGAGAAAAACAATTGAATTCCTTAAATCAGGGTTTTTTGCCATTGTTTTATACCAAGTGATGAATGAGCAACTGTTTCGGAGCGAATAAGATTTAGAGGCTTTTATGAATTATTAAAATATCACGAGATTAAGATTGTTCACAAATATTACTTCTTAGTTCATGTTTTTTTTTCAGCTTCACGCTGTATCCCGCATATAGTAGAGTAGTAGGTAGCGGGGACCTAGCCTAGCGAATTTTCGAGTCATTGAGTGTTGAGTGGCAAAATTCAAAGCTGCGCTTGTCTACCTTGGTATCAGAGCGTAGAAATTAAAATATTAATAAATAACAAAGTTACTCCTTCAAAAGGAGGTCGAACCCACAACCTTTGTGTTACACTCACACGCTTGATCCTCTGCACCACGACGGCTTCAATTTTTCAGTTTTAATAAATGGTTATCTGATATTATCATATCAGATATACATATTTCATGTTAAACAATTAATGAACGATGTTTCTATGAAGTTTAAGTTATTTTAGATATAAAACCGTAATTACAAGCAATAAAATGTTCAAGGGAAGCATACGGCATGATTACATTAACTAGGCGCTAACAAGGGCTTTTCAATATTTACTTCAGTTCTTCAATGTAGTGATCTTATATTATACAGTTTGTGTTGGTGATTTTTATACAAAATAAGAATATTCATAAATATGATTTAACTTAGTTCAACGTAGTTATCCAAAATAAGAAAAAAGACGTGATTTGGTAATGGCAATAGGAAATTCGTCCAAAATTTCGTCTAATGAGGTCTAACGAAATTGATTTTAAAGTAGGTATGGCTGTTTGGCGAATTTCCAATGAGATCGTGTTCCTGAGGTTATGAAAATGTATTTTAAATAAACTAAAGATTTGATATTTGGTACGAGATAAGAAAGGTTTGCAATTTAATGGAGTTCTTTTAAATTGTATTTTTCTTACATTATCTGAATACATATTTTATATTATGATAAGTGTATTTCTCTATATACACTAGATAGTAGATACATTGCTGCTACAATATAGTTATCTAGGATATCTTAATGTCTTTTTGTTTTGATTATCTTTCTAAAATATAGTAAATACTGGAGTGGTAGACAAAAATAAATATATATTATGCAATATAGAATAATAAACAAGCATTATGGTGATATTGCTTGTTAATTGATGGTCTCTATGAATTTGTACATATTCTATGGTGTGTATTTTCTTAGTAAGGCAAAATTTGAGTCCCGATTCAGCAGAAAAAAATCCGTTAATACTCACTTCGTCAGTCTGTCAGAATAAAGACGTCAGTTGTTTAAATAAGAAAAAATGTACGTACATGTACATTATTTCTTTTTTAAATAAAAGTAAAATACAATACAATTATGAATATAATATCACTGTTAAGGTTATTCAAGTCAGGCGTGTGTATCAATTCTATTGTAGATTTTATATTCGTCAACATCTATTGAAAATTTTCGAAAGGTCATTCTGTATATTTAGATTCCAAAACCCTTTTAGGAATCAGCTCGTGGGAATTCTCAACGAAATCAGTTTTGATAAACATCTCTCCAGTTGAATATCTACCTGCCTCTCTCAAGTTAATTTTGTTGCGTTTGCTAAAGTTAGTAAGGTAAATATTAGAAGTGATGCGATGTTATTACAAAGTTCCCCTATAATAAGTAAGCACATATTATTGCTTTCAAACTAAAACTATATGTTTCAGTATTGTTATTAACTTGAACTATCGATATATGTGGCCTTACATATTTTAACTAAATTATTAATAAACTCAAAACCAGTGGTGGCGCAGGATCACAGGTGTGGGAATGTAAGCACGACGGGGTGGGTTCGATTCCCACTCGACGAGATGAAATATTTATGATTTTCATTTCTAGTAACGAGGCAAAGCGCGGCGTTGAGTTTCGCTACACAATACGCATTGCGTTTGGGAAAGAAGAGTCTTATCACTTTATCCCGCAGTCGCATTAACAGTCACACTTCGTGACCGTGTGCCCCGGCTGACCTCAACTTGCCTAACTGGCCTAGAATTTGTATTTAGTATAATAGTCTATCTATCATCATCATAAGATACCATTTTCACTGTAGATATACATACTGCTGTAGCTATCTAATTTGGCAGTCAAATATTTGAGTATGTTATATGGTAGGTATGTCTGTAAGAGAATGTACCGAAAGGAAATTATAGAGGTCCCAACAAGTAAAGGAAATGAAATTTACCTTTTCGTGTATATTTTCCTTTCGTATACTTTACTGAAAGTGAAAATTTTTGCTATAGTAGCAAAACTAGGATGAGTTCGATTGCGAGATAATTATACGAATTTTACTTGAGTGCTATTGAAATTTTTTGCTTTTCTGGGCTGGTTAGATGGAGCGTGGTTACTACTAAGACAATATACTTAATAATAATAGTTCTATTTTACATCACAAATATTAGAAGCCCGCAATTCGACTTATTTGCACTAGCATATGATCCTAGCCTATACTCTTCAAGGTTCCGGTTACATAACTACGAAAAAATATTTTTAATAGGGCTTTCGTTGTTATGCTGCTCCCATATTTGAATCCGTTACATTTGTGCGACATTATATTTTAACTGTCTATTACGGAAGTGGCATTCAGTCATATGTGAGATATTTTAATACGTAGCCTCAATTCAACACAACCTCAGAGGTAAGATATACTAGTAACTATGTATGTTACGTATGTATGTGTGTAGCTCACTAATGAGGGTGTACTGTATGTATGTTATATGGAAATTGTGTTCCACAGTTGTCTCCTTGTTCGGTGACAATCTTGAAACTTACTTTGTATTAATATATCGAGAATATATATTGAGGCAACTGTAGTGTAGGGGCACAAGTGTCGGTAAATGGTTGTGGGTTCGACGCCCACTCGAGAAAATTAAAAATTTATTTAAGTTTACAGTTTCATTTCTTCTCTGTAGTGTCAGGGTAAAATAAGCATTGGTTTATGTATTTCTTCAATTATTTATAAAATTATGCGCCCGCAATTACTTATAACATATTATTAAGTACCGTTTTCTATTGGTCCCCCTCCAGTTAAGCATTAAATTGCAAGCGCGATATATATGTATCAACTGTCAAGTATTGCTATGGAGTACTTACGACTAATTAAGTTGAGTTTAGATAACCAACATGGAATGTGTAGAGATTGTTCTGATAGCAGAGTGATGTCTCACGGTGCCCTCGCGCTTAATTGAGAATACTCTACTATACAGGTCAGTTATCTTAAAGTGTTACGCCTTTACTGTATAATAGCGTGGGCAAAGAAAGCCTAGTGTCAAAGCACTCCTTTCTCTGTGCTCTCTACTCCAATTTGTGATTGCGTTTAAGAGGGGAAATTTATCAGTGCTGTTTGATTTATGTCAATAAATCATAATCATCCACTGAGATGATAATCGAACCTGTGATTATAGCGATTACAATCAGAATATTTCATCGCTCAATAATGGTAACAGTTGTTGTAAAATATACTTATAATATACGTTCTTTATTGTATTTACATATATAAGTACGTACGTAAAACAAAGCTATATAGGGCAAGCAAGGGACTTAAGCAATAATATATATAATAGTTTAAATCCCTTGTTAGAACCGTTTCACATAATTATTCTCTTCCGCTCTCGCATAATTGACTAGATTTTCTATTAAATTTTAAACGGAATGACAATAATTGAGGAGATTCCTCTCAGAGCTCGCTCACTAAATAATTAAAATTTAGAACAAAATAATAACAGTTCATAATGAAGGAATTATTATTTGAAATTTACCAAAAACATTTCTAATAATATATCAATATAATTATATTGATGATACGTGATACGTTACTTATAGAAATTACATTTTAAACATAAAGGAATATCTTGCGATCTGACTCTTTTAGATTTTTACAAAATTAATATTTTGTAAAGCCTTCTTGAAATAATGAGCACATTTCTACGCAAAAATAATGTTCAAATTTTTTATGCTTACAAATTATATTAACCTTCTACTTCCTATTTTGTGAATATTTTGATAATTTTTTTAAGACTAAGGATCCGCTCGCGGCTTCGACCGTTTGAGCCGCAGCTTGCTTCGAATTCTAAGTCAGCTAAGTTAATATACATTCAAATTTGAAATGTCAGTCTATACAATAAAACGGTTGTTTTTAGTAATTTTGTTGAACATAACGTTAAATTTTATAAATTGTTTTTATAGAAAATAGAAAACTGAATGTCTAAAGACAGGTTCCCTCTGCAAATGGTGCTGTGTGCGTACAGTTAAGAAACTTTTTTATTTAGGAATCAATTGAAATAAAATAAACACTAAACATTGAAGGAAATTGGCCAACATACAATGGTGCCAGAAAAGTTCTGTATACGTAAAGTATGCGTAATATCGTCGTTGCCATAGCAACGTGTACAAAAGTTTATCTGTTTCCTCATATTACAGCAGAGTAGGCAGAGGAATTAGAACAGTCAGTTATATGAGGTTAGGATTCACTGTCGTGAATTTTTGTGACATTCCGTTTTGAGTGGTGGAGCCTATAATATTTCATCCCTCAAGTGGGAATCGAACTTACGATTTACGATTTATTAATATTTTCATTTCTTCGCTCTGGTACTAAGACAAAGCGCGGCGTTATGTTCCTCAAAGAATTGACAGTAATTGAGGAACGCAGTGAGAAATAGGTTCTGCAGCAAAGTGAAATTGTATTACGAGGAATAAAAAAGATAATAAGGCTATAATTCCCAATCGCGGAAGTGAAATATTTGATGTTTCCATTTATTTCCTCACATTGGTAACGAGGCGTGGCGATAAGTTCCATCACGCAACACGCTCCATGCCTGCGGCATTCCGCATGCATCACTCACACCTCACTTCCCGCCCAACATTATGGCATTCCTCCAGTGTTGGGCGGGTGTTGGGTGTTGTGGGAAAGTGAGGATCGGTAGTATCCTAATGAAAACGAAGTTTCTTAACCTTGGAATCTTTCAAGATTCCCTCTTAACACGTGAAGCTAAAAAAGATGACAGTAGTCTGTGAAAGAAGTATTTGTTGTATCACTATAGTTGCAGAGTAAAAACTTTTTTTTTTGCATAACGGAACAGATAAGAATATTTTTAAGTCTTTTAAAGTGTCGTATATACGTTTAAGATTAGAAAAACTTTTCATATTATAGTGTATCTTATAATATTTGCACTTTAACTGCAAGTCTCTTTCACCTTTGTGTGTGATTTTTGAAAATTTTCTGGAGAAAAGAGAACAAATGCTGACTTAACGCAGGCGTTAAATTTGTCATATTAAACTAATAGAACTTAGGTATCGTATGGAAATAAGACACTCCGTTTTTTTTAATTTTAGAATAATGACCTAAAAACAACATTAAGTAGGTTTTTTAACATAAATTGATAGTCGTTAAGCCTCGTCACTTGCTGAGGCAAAAAGTTTATAATGTATGATAAGCTGAATACTGAGTAGACTACAAACCATTCGTGTCAAATTCTATCTAAATTCCTTAGCCGCTTGTGCATGCCAGACAACAAGTAAAGATTTTTTTACACTATTATTATGGAAATAAAAATATTTAGAAACATTCTTTTCAGCTTCACGCTGTATCCCGTATACATCAGGATAGAGATCCTGAGAACCTAGTGTTAGATACTCTGTTCTCATTAAGATATTGAATTGCGTGTTGAGCGGCAGAATTTAACGCCGCGCTTTGCTTAGTTGCCAGAACAAGCGCCACAACCTGTCGCGGTACAGTCGCACGGTTGAGCCCTTGTGCTCCGACTGGTCTGTGAGAAGGCAGTTCTATTTAGAACAAACATTTGTATGTTATAAAAATTACAAATGATATATTTTTTTTTATAAATAATATAACGTTAATGGCATAATTACATTTTCAGTCCCACATCTAGTAATAGAATAGTATGAAAAAATAAATAATAGGTATAATTTTATATACATATACAAACATACTTCAGTCCTCTTGAGTAACAAAAGCCTTTTCATGTACACTTGACCATAAAACAAAATATGAGAGCACTGAATTTGCGCCCCAACATGGAAAAGCATACGGATCATAATGCTATAAAACAAACAATAGAAACAGAAACCAACTTGAATTAATTTGCCAGCGAGTCCGTTTGCTTAGGAAATTTCGGACTCTAGAAAATCAAGGCGTCGAGATTAAAAATAAAATATTCATAAGTTACTTCAACGTTTATAAAGTAATTAAGCTGTCACTGATTTAGCACACAGCTTTACGTTTTGATAAGTTAAGTGCGACATTTGTAGACTGTAAATAATATAACGGTTTGGATCCGGGGGCTGTGATCTTGATTTTCTTAATATTGAAATGATTTTTAAAGAAAACATTTTTTTAGGATTTTATTGGAAATATTTTTTAGACTATTTGAATATTATCTATATTACAACTATCTAAATAATATATATGGCAACAAGTTTTTAAGCCATCATGGTGCAGGTGCTTAAGCGTGTAAACGCATTGTGGGTTCAATTCCCACTCAAGAATTTTTTTTTCATTATTCTGGTATCGAGGGAAATCGCAGCGTAGATTTTCGCCACTTAACTCCAAACCAAATTCCGTCTGTCAGGATTTCCAGTTACTTATAGGTAACTAACACTACTCAATGTTCTACGCAAATGATAACCAAAATGATTTAACAATTGTAATAATCTGTTTTGTTGTTGATGAACCTTGTACAAACACCTCGTTGTTTGAGAATCAAAATTAGACAGATATTAATTCAAAACGATCTAAAGTACAAGAACAAAAGGTCTTATTAGTATGGCGAAGAGCTTCGAATCAACTTTGGAAGATCGTGGCATAATTTAACGGAGTGCTTTTATTAATTATAAATCGTGAAATCTCACTGTCAGATTTCGAACAATTGCTGTTATTTTGAGATAGAAGTTATTAATAATCACTTATTTATGGCAAACTGACTGTTACAGCACAGTGAACCTTTTTTATCAGTTTTACGCAGTAACATGTAGCAGAGTAGGCAGAGGAAGCCTGGTGTCAAGACACTCTCTACTTACTACCGAATTCTGAAGGCATTGAGTGATAGTGTACTGTAATTCTTGTATCTAATTTGTTTGATTACTAAGCCATACGTTCAGATAGTAATATCTCTCTCCTAAATTTGAAATAACACTTATTAAAGAAACGCAAAAAATAGCATAAATAATAACAACAACAACCCACTATCACACGAGCTCATCTATAAACACCAACTACCTCCTCGTATCATGCTGAACAAGCCAGTGACTTTCATCTGACGCGGTCTCGTTTCCGCGCGGTAATAGAATCAACACCACGCTACTCGACACAATGACTGTGTTATGTATACGTAACGAGATATTAGCTGGTGCTGTTACCTCGTTGAGGGTGGATGCCGCTGGAGACTGCGGGTAGATTGCTTATAGATTGTCATTAATTTAGTATGCTATTCTTAAGTTTTAGATTGTTTATTCATATTAGCCGGTAGCGTAAATTTGTTAAGCGTCGGGTTCACTATACATTGTGGGTTAATTATTATTAATTATTAGTAGCCATTTGTTTTTTGTTTATTGTTTATTCAATTAATTCATTTTGACATTTTGATGCTTACAATTTGACATTCTGATGATTCTCAAACTTTTATTTATTCAGGTGATGGTAGAAAGCCTATTTTGGTAATGGATCTAATGGTTAATAATTAAAGTCATGGTGACACAGTGGTGCAGTAATCAGATTGTAAGTACAATGTGTGTTGTGGGTTCCATCCCCAGTGTTGAAAGTCGGCGAACAAACAACACAAAATTTGACAATAAATTAGACAAAGAGGCCCCTTCTGTTATATGTGAGATGCAGCGTAAAGGGGAGGGAAGCTATCTAAAATAAAACTTATATGTAATATATATTAGATGAGATTATTATCGAGTATAGTAATGTTATGTAACCTCAAGGTAATGACGCTGTGCAGCTTGTGCTACACCTACGAGTCTACCTTTACTTCACTAGATTTACATTTAAGTTGTTGTTGTGTAAATAAAAACTTTTTTTTTCTTTTTTAGCTTCACGCTTTAATTCACAAATAGCTAGGTAGGAAATGGTAGCCGTTGAACCTAACGTTAAGATGAAAAACATTGTAATAATTATTATGATTATAATCGTTTTTATTATTACTTTATTTTTGTGCATTAGTATATGGCACAAGGACAAGGCAAACGAGCGTTCGGGCCACCTGAAGGTAAGTGATCACCGCCGCCCACGACCCCGTGCAACACCAGAGGAGCTATATGTGCGTTGCCGGCCTTTAGTATGGAGATAGATACGCTTTTTGAAGGTGCCCATGTCATATCGGCCTGAAAACACTGCCGCGGGTAGGCCATTCCACAATTCCGTGGCGCGTGGAAGGAAATTCCTACGAAACAGCACAGTAGTAGAGTATCCAGGTGGTGTGGATGATATTTAAGTTTGTGACGAACTGTGCGGTGAGAAAATTCGGCGGCAGGTAACAGGTCAAACACTCCCCATGATAAATTCGATAGAGAACGTACAGCGAGGAGATGTCACTGCGCAAATCCAAAGAGTCTAGCCTTACACAGCTCATTGGATCCCTAATGATTCTAGAATCATAAAATACTTATTTTTTTAACAATTTCAATAAATAAACATCACTTGTAGTATTTATCAAACTTAGAATAATCCCACTAACAATACTGTGTGCTTCAATGGAGAAAGAAATCCTATGTCAACGCGAATAAAATATTGGTAGGCGGTCCTAAGCGCCTATTGTTGACGACGAATTACGGCTTACTATTTATGCTCTCGATAAATTGTATCCTTTATTCGTGGTCTTTATTAGATTACTGTATTTGTTGGGAGGAAAGATTATAGAAAAAGTGCCCAAGTTTGATGATTATTTTGGGGGTTCCATGCCCAAAGGTTAAAATGGGAACCTATTTCTAAGAGTCCATCTGTCTGCCTGCCGCCTGTCACCAGAGTACCTCATTTCATCTCACCGTTATAGCTAGGCAGTTTCGCAAATGTTGTATTCCTGTTAACGCTATAATAACAAACTGAAACTAAAGAAAAGAAAAAATATTAAAAAAATAAAGGAAGATACAACAAACGTGTTTTTTTCGCCGTTTTTTGGGAATAATGGTGCGTAGATGAGTCTGACTCGCACGCGTAGATGAGCCTGTTATTTCCATCAGTCCGCATCTCTTACACGATTTGAGAGAAGAAAACTAGTAATAAGTTATCTCTTTTTATCGGTCACAACGAAGGCTGACGCTACGCTTTGTTGTATCAGTCTAAGGCACAGAAAAAAATGGATAAGCTTAAAGCTTACATTAGTAATTTTACTTGTTAGAATTAACTTCATAAAACATAATCTTCATAAAACAGGCGTATATTCCTGCTCATTTAATTGATTTTCTTAAAAACGTGAAAAAAAACAATATATGACATACTTAAAAAAGTATATTTTCGACAAATTTTAATACATTTCTTGTACTACATAGTAGTTGGTAACTGAGAGCCTTTAAAACAAATTACAAAATACATTGTACAAATCTTCTAAAAGATTGTATCTCGTCTTTATATTTAAAAAAATATTAACCTGTAACGAAATTGCGAAGAAAATGAAATTTATTTAAAATTCTATTTGATTAAAATAAATTGATGTGAAACGAAGATTTATGCAAAATATTCACTGTGGTGCAATTGGAAAATATTTGTCTCGAGACTCGAGACAAATATTTTCGAGAAAATGCGTTACTTAATATTTTCATTTCTCTCGAGAAAATGCGTTATTTAATATTTTCATTTCTGTCATCTCATTTCTGATGTAGAGTTAAGGCACGGTGTTGAGCTTCGCCCTTTAACACGCAACGCCTCGAAAATTCGGCGGTAAAAAGCCAACGAAGTGCTTTACCACTTCTTTACGCTTTAGGCCCTCTGTCTACCACCCTGCTACATGCGGGATCTAGAGTGAAAATTAATATTTACTTCTTTTTGGACGTTCAATTTACGTAACTCAAACATTTGTGAGCATTGTGCGTTCTACGTGAAAAATAAATTTAAGCTAACGGATGAACGTTAAAAGAAACGAGGCAAGTAGTTGAGGATAATAACAAGGTATTTAAGTATGAATTACGATACAGCCGTCGTGAAGCCTCAGTAAATAACGTCTATCTGGCTCCCGCGTCTGCCAAATTACTTGGCAAAAACTACAGACTCCTTAAACAAACGTCGAGCTTGGGTGCGGTTTGTCTTTGAATGCGTTTGTACTCGTAGGAGTATAACACCTTGTATTGTACGGTTAATCATAATTGGTTTTTATTTTAGTTTAACTAATAATTTTGGTGTTTCAAGATTGTTTTTATAAGAAATAATACTTTTTACATTTTTCAAGTTAAAGACATTCAAATATAAACAATCGAATACATTGAGGAAAGAAAAAATTGTTTTAGAATGTTTTTTTTACCTTGCGTAAAAACCGCGCATTTTGGAAACTGTCTAAGTGCTCTGACCTCTCGGCCTTATATTTTCATCAATAGAATGTCGATAAAGAAGAGTTCAAATCATTGTACGTTAAAAACTTCATACATTTCTAAAAAAAGTAAGGAATAATCATATTTATTGTACCATGTATACTCATGTACATTTTAATTCATTATATTTTTGAGACAGCTTTGTCGGTCTCGAATAAATAAACAACAACTATAAAGACTTTTATCAAAGTGATGGACGCATATATCTCACTATATAAATATAATATTGCATTGCGTTTTGAGTGGCGGCATTCAACGCCGGGTTGTTGCCTTGGTGCCAGAGAGAAGAGAACTTTCCCTCGAGTGAGAATCGAACTCACAACCGTCACACCATTGAAGCTCTGCTTCCTGACGGCCTGAAATTGAATATGTAAATTATAATAGGCACCCTTATTTCATTGAAATATTCAGAGCCGCAACACTATTAGCTGTACTCGCACTTTATCACATTCTTATTCAATTCTGCAGACGTGCTCTTCAATAAAACTACTAACTGGATTGGGGTAATTCTCTAAGACCCATATTTTATTTCTGTAGACTATAAAGAATAAAATATTTTACATAATATTCGCTCGAAGTTTTATAATTTGTTACAAATTTTGTTTGTTTTATATCAGTGTAGCTAGTTATAAATCTTGCAACTTGATATGGCATAAAGTGATAGACAAGTGTTGTTTGAAACTATGTATTTTCATATTCAAATTGTAATATGGGTATTAATAATCATGATTATATTTTAAACGTAACATTGTCAAGGAGATCTTAAATAACTCTATTGGAGCTAAATTTGTTTTATGGCGTTGTTTATGTACGCCCGTTAAAATATTCTATTTCTATATACATATTATGCACTATACATGTTAAATGACGGAGCTCAACGCCATTCTTTGCCTAGTAAGCAGAGATGCCTGGTGGAGTAAAAAACTGAAAATATTAAAGATTTAACTCCCTCGGGTGGGAATTGAATCCACAACCGTTGTCTTTACATACACACGCATCTTTATAAAATCTACATATAATGCACAAAAAATGTGAATAAGCATTCACATTGAAAGATTATTGAAAAATATATAATTCAGACGATTGAAATTTCGATTATGATATTCATACGAACACTTCTATTCGCGCTTGCTCGATTCAAATTGAATAATTCATTTCAACATTTAATCTATCAAAGTACTGAGCTACCTATTCATATTGTTCTCTTGTAATCCACATCTTTTGCGATTGAATGAAAAAAGTCACATTACGCTTGCTCATTTTCCTTATCCACACAAAAGGAGGAGATGATGATAAAACACCCCAAGATATTAAATAGAAAATTAATATAAAGAGCAAGTAGGAATTTTGCTTTTAGGAAAATTGCTGTCATTGTAATCGTATGCGAGTCGATGTTATGTATAAAATTACTTTGCTTCTAATGTTTAACTTGCGTAACTTAGCCCTGTGGCTTACATTTATGTCTGGGATGGCTGGAACAACTATGTAGTACGTATTCATTCAAATGCATGTGTTCGTACAAAATTTTGTACATGGGCTTATGCATTAATTTTGCGTGAAACTGGAAAAAATTTGCACTTATTTACTAATTTTGTTTCAGCGTCACTGTTCTACGGTTCACTGTAGCAGGGTAGATAAATTTTCAAATTAAAATTTCCGGAGACCTACACTGATGTAACTGGTACTAACAGAACTAACTAACCGATTTTTTACTTTTTTTAGTTTTTAGGTCGTATATGAATAGTAGTAGTGAGCGGTACCCCTACCACTCACTACTACCTTGGTTGACCTTCAAAAACACAGTATCGAAGATAGTGGAGGAAAGTCACTTAAAAAGCATGAGGACCCCCGGAGGGCATGTATGAAGACGTGAATGACAGTGGACGAGGCATAAGAGCTATGTAGAGACCACAGCGTTTGGCTCTACATTTACTCTGACTACCCCGCTAGGGATAAAGCGTGAAGGTTCTATAGTTCAAAAGGAAACAGACAGAAACATTACAGGATAACTTTGATGTTTGTCTGTCTGCTATTTTAGCTATAAAATTACATTGAATATTCATATATCGGCTATCTTACTATCTAACGTTTGTATTGGCAATATAGACATAATATTGAATATTAAGCTTTATTTGAAATGTATACCGCAGGTTAATTAGTATGAGAATACTCATGATGGAAATGTTTGATTTGTTTGAAAGTATTTAATATTGTATGAGATTAATCCCGTAATAGTTTAATCAACGTTAACAAACGCGAACTAATACATGTTTAATAAAATATTATTTATTTTATTATATAAAATAATGTTTTAGCTCGATTATAAGGAAATAGTTTTTTGATCATAATATTGATTGCTTGTAATTTTTAACGGAATCCAACACCGCTCTTTAGTACTGTCATATTTTTGCATGGAAAAAATAACAAAGAAAAAAATGATCAACTTTATCTAGGTAATAATCGCTTGACGTCTATTTACAGGTAATCATTATAATTAATATATATATCACAGTGTGAAGCCGATTTTAATCAAGACGTCCGTTAAAAGCGGATGTTTTTAAATTCAATCCTTGTATTATTATTTCTATAAGGGGTAGAAGTAAAAAAAAAAGACGAAAGAAATAGCTTCTGAGGAAAAATCTTGTGTTTTGACGGTTAAATCTAAGATAGGCCCGTTATCTGTAGCTAAAATTCCCTTCAAAATTGCAATTCCTGCGTCTATTTTTTTTTTCCCAAAAGAAAATAACTTCGATGTAAATGCATTTCCATTAAATCTCAGATGAAAATAAAATGTATTCTTAAGCGGCTCACAAAGGAAAGTTTTCGTTTGAAGTGAATTTTTTCACTGACGTGTGATTGACTTCGCGCCCCCGGGCCCGGTTACGGGCATCTTTATTTATGTGTATAGTAAAACTGAGCTTATAAAAAGCTTAGGAAATAGAGTGTGACCTTTATTTTCTACTTTCGAAATTTATATACTGTGGTTCAATAGAGATAGAGATTCTGGACTAGCCTTGAACAAGTACTCGTATATTCTTCAAATTTTTTTTTCACTTTAAAAAACTACTTTTTTGATAGTAAAATTTCTCGGATGGGCATAACCCTATTCTGGAGTGGGTACGGGCCTGGTCTTTCATATTCCTGATGCATGTTATTAAAAGGAGAATTGCTTTGAACCTATTTAAATAGCCATTTTAAATGTACCTATAAAAACAACTAGTAAATAAATATTGTTTACCTTTGACGTATGAAAGAAAATAAATAAAATATAATACATAAAGAAATTCATCTTACTATGTGCAAGCATTAATATTTAATTTATATTGAAAAGAATTTCCTCTTGAATGTAGCGGTTCTTTAAATAATGAAGATACAATGAGCGGTCTCAATCGTTCGGGACAAAGTTTGTTGGTTAATAAAACTTGTTCAATATTCTTCCATACTTTGAACAACATATTTTTGTCGATCGGTTTATTTAAAACGTTTCATAATCACTACTTTATGAGCTTGGCAAATATTTTAGATACTTTTTTATTTAAGACTATTAGCAAATATTTGTACTTGTGAAAATTTTAAAGTCTTTGCTATTCAAAATAAATATACTATTAATAGTGATATAATAGAAAATTAGGTATCATTAATAAAGGTATTGTTTAATTGAATAATGTAGTGTTAGTATTATTAGTTTAATAATTTATTTAGGCACTTAAGCTTATAAACATTTTATATTTAATAGACTTAAGTACTCTATATTTTTTATTATATAAGTAAATACATTTTAAATTTTTAAATATAAGTTATTATAAAAAAATACTTTTAAAAATACATTAAAAAAAACACTCTTCCAAAGGACAAGGATCTAAGCCATCGGTGGCTAGGGCTCCAGAGAGAGGAACCCCCTCACAATACGCGCCGTCTTAAGTTATTATTATTATTCCTTAAATAGACCTCAATAAAGCTGTACTTATTTTATTAAATTCAAGTATATAATTGTCGATTCTCATAACCCTTACACAAGAAACATACAACATTTCTGTTCAATACAATTCACCATCTTTCCTCAACTGATTACAATTACCAAAAATAAAAGATATTATAACGCATCAGTAACACTAATTAGTTAAACAATCGTTGAGACATTGTGCGCGACATCGTTATAATAACAAAAATCCACGTCTCATTAAAGTGACAGCGTTGCGTTAATTAAACATAAAATATAGAGATTCGTCCGTCTCCGTGAGCCCCCTCGCCTTCCTCCGCCTACAATGCAGCCCGAGATCTCATTAGCACAGCACTAAATGTACAATTTATTTTGTATCCCACACCAGCTTTGTTTCTCTTACAAGTATCGCCACTTACTTTAGGTTAACTTCGCCTTCCCTCAATTAAAATTTTCA
>DWGR01001444.1:0-16185 GCA_018247715.1 Heliconius burneyi | reverse complement strand
TTCATATATACATATATATATATTTATTTATTTATTTCATTGGATCACCACAAAGTGCGGTATTGAGTTCAACATACAATGTCTCTGATTCATTGTGAGTCGATTATTGTAAAGTATAGAAATAGAGTGTAAGAGGCACTCAATTTTTATAATTTACAATACTTGATACTTTCTGCATACCTCCTCGTCGTAACCGAAGGAGTCTCAGAAGTAGTACTCATAATCCAGGATGAAACTGATACGAGAAAAGGAACATAAACTATCAAAATACTAGAACGTTTCAATTACACGAAAATGTGTTGAATCCATTACTTGCGACATAGAGAAACCAGGTCAAAAGTCATTGGTAACCAACACATGTATGCCAAAATGCTATAACATCTGAGTTTTTGCCATCATACTGTACTAGTAATGCTTTATCCCAGCAATTGTCGTCAAATTTAATGCTTTAATTTTGACAGCCAAATGGTGAATGGCAGATTTTAGCGATGTGCACAATTGTTCTACCGTGGGAGGCGTAGGAACAACCAATTATTTGGTTTATTCCGAAAGTCTATAAATGAAATGGAATGTTTTTTATCATCGCTCTAATATGCAGAGAGTTGCATTTTGTGATGTATAATGCCACAATACCTTAAAAATTAACGAAAGTTTATTCCGTCGTATTAACATATAAATATATGCGTAAATAGAAAATAACGGAATGCCAACATAAAGACCAAACGTGGTGTTGGATTGTTAGATTATAGAGAAGGAAGTTATAGTAGAGACGTGAAATGATAGTGAAAAGGTTTGTATCGAAAGTATGCTCCTAGGTTCTATAATGATATTTTATTCTAGAACTTGCAAGCTGATGTGCCTTGAAGTTTATGTATATAGTATCTATATCATAGTAAATGTACGTAGAAGGTCCCAAGTATTGAAACTGATTATTTAGTTGTACCACAGCGCTGACCGTATAATCTCCACCATGGTCAACCCACCGTAACCGCATTATACACAAGATTATACACAATGCAATTCCGTATATAATGCAGACAGTACACTTATAGACCACATTTTCAGAATTTATTTGATTGTAATTTTTTTTTTAATTCATTGATATTTTAAAATGCGAATTTTAGAGCTCATCACAGTTTCCTTATAGGAATCGAATATGTTAACACTAGGTTCCCAGGTTCCCTCTGCTATGTTCGGGATACAGCGTGTTGAAAGTAAAGATTCTTAATATATATATACATTTAATATTTTTGACTGAACATCTTTAATATGTTTAATTAAAATATTAAGAAAAAGTTGAATGAACTCAAGGCATGAGTTTGCCTGCAAATATAAAGCAATCCATATCTATACTTATAATAAATCTATATTTGTTTATGATAAATCTGTATTTTTATCCGACTTTCAAAACAAGATTAATCGATTCGATTTGGATATTTTTTTATAGATAATCATTACAGTTATTGTACAAAGAATATTATAAATCCTTATCCAAATCAATAATTTAACATTCAAAGCTGTTTCTAATCGAGTAAATTAAATTATTCATTGACATCAACACATATGACTGTCAGTCAATTCTGTTTATTAAATGAATAATCATGTAGTTCAAGCGGGCGAAGCCGCTGGCAGGCCGCTAGTATTATATGTTAAAATATTTAATAAATTGCGTCTCGAATAATAAATATGTACATTTATAATATGACTAATTTTTATTTCCAAATATTGCATTTCTTTAACAGGCAATCTGATTCCCAGATTGCTTAGCGAAAGACTGACATGACTGACACTTTGTAAATAGACCACCTTTAAAAGCTTTTGTATAATTTAAATTATAAGATAATATAAAGTCTAAGCTTTGATTGATTAATGTATTTTAATTTCTACACAAATAAAGGTACAACTTTGGTAAAATGCGTTAAAATAATCAATCTTTAAAACTTTTTATAAAGTTCCCTAAGACGAAAATTCATTTTTTAATAACAAATAAAGTAAAAACCGGTCAAGTGCGAGTCGGACTGGCGCACGATGATTAACAAAATAGCGGCAAATAAATAATATTTTATTCTATTTTTTAGTGTATTTTTAAATAGCAGCAACATGACGGTTCAGTTACAGACTACAAGTGGTGACAGACGGACGAACAGTAGTCTTAGTAATTGGATCCCATTTTACCCTTTAGCTACGGAACCCTAATAAAAAAGTGCTAATGGGTCCTCTAGGCGTGGAGTATTTACCAAATTTTATTTTTAAAATGAATAATATATTCAAAAAAAAAAGAAAGGTAATTTGGCTACAGGATAGCTCCACTCCATGCTTCGTTTAAGTGTCAGAAGTTAGGTTTTAAAATATAGGCGTACCTCTAGTCAAGTGAGATAAAGTGCGGCGTTTGGTTCTGTCAACAAAAATGAAATTTTGTTAAATGGGCGGAAAATGGAAGAAAAATGATTTGTTTTTCGGTTCTTTATGTATTTTACATAAATAATTTTAATATTATTTATCAAGCTAGATTTTTAATACGGCGTTGAGTTCCGTTATTTAACATTTAATATGTTGAATTTCAATGTAAAGTGTACAACGGAATGTCTTAACATTATGTTCTCTCTGTCTATGCCTACTATATGCGGGATGCAGCGTGAACTGAGGATAAATTTTTAAAGAAATAAATGATTCAAAACTGTTCATTAAGTGATATAATTGAAGAAAGTAAATTAGTATCAAGAGACGTTTCAATTTCATCAAAATGGCGCAAATTTAAATGTTCGTAAATTAGTAAAAATTGATGATTGAACAATGTTTTCGAATAACAGAGCAATATCAGTTACAGTATTGAAAGGGATTCACTTGGATATGTATTTAATACGGCCATTATGCCAAAAGTTCCAGCAAAATTGCCTCATATTAAATTTCACAAACAAAGAAATCGGCTGTTTTCCGACTTCAATCAAGGGAGGCATTACGTTTTGTTTTTTTTAAGCTATAGCTTTATGGTATGACCTTTATGTAGCAGGGTCGGCAGAGGGAACCTAGTGGTAATACTAATATAATAACACTTTGTTCTTCACTTTCCGCCGAATTTTCAAGACATTGTATGTTGAGCGTCGAAACTCAACGCCACTAGGCGTCTTGTTACCAGAGCGAAGAAATGAAAATATCAAATTACTAATTGCACTCGGCGCTCGTTGCTGCGCCACCAACTAAAATAAATTTGAAGGAAATACATCACACATATATTCAATTGGTCTTACCAGCTCTGAAACCTTCGTGGGCTAATGCACAACAATTTTACTAAAGATCACATCACATGATCTTTAGTAAAATTATGCTTGTCACATGACAAGCATTCATTTTTATACATAAAGAAGATTTATTTGTAGCTCCGTCCTCCATTTGTAGTTCCGTAGCTGGTTTGGGCACGTCGAACGAATGAGTAATGAAAGAATGGCAAAAAAGATTTATGGAGGAAAAGTGAGTGGTAAGAGAGGTAGGGGGAGATCTCAGTTGACCTTCGAAAACACAGTATCAAATATACGCGAGGAAAGTTATGTAAAAATCATGAGCCCCCCGAAGGGCATGTATGAAGAGGTCGATGGCAGTGGACAAGGCGAAATAGGTTCTCTTTGACTACTACGCTAGGAATAAAGCGTGAAGCTAAGTTAAGAAGATTCATTCAGAACTCACGGCGTTAAATTCCTCAACGCGCAATGCCTCCCAGCTCACTCTCAGCTTCACACCTATGTGCGGGATACAGCGTGAAGCTGATAAATAAATAAGATTTATTCCCCTGAGTGGGAATCGAATTCACAACCGTTGCGCTAATAATCACACGCTATGCGATTGTACCTCGGTGGAGTATATTTTTTATATGAGTTAGTATAGTTTGCGGATGATACTTAAATTTGATTGTCGTGGGTAATGTCAATTTTTAATAGTAGTTTCTTGTAGAACTTGAACGTGAACTTTTAGACTTTTTTAGAGCTTGATTTTTTTTTTCAAAATTAAAAAGAAAAGAAAAGAGTGAATAACTAAGATAAGTGAGGCCAGTCGTGGTGCAGGAGCACAAGTGTGACGGTAAAATCGGCAGGTTTTACGTTCACTCGAGGAAATGAATTATTTCTACATGTTAAGTGTATTTTTTCATTTCACTCTGGTGTCAAGGCAAAGCGTTAAATGACTGCTAAATTATTGATGGTGCCTTCATCTATTGTGTAGATGCATTCGAAGGCATTCTTTGAATTAAACTCATATCGCTTACTATGGACAGTGCAACTTCTGCTCATACAATATACTGCATGTCGAGCACCTTCGATATTCCGTTCCGCATGTATGCTAAGTTGTAAACTTTGTAAATCAATTTGTAGGTACCGTCAAGTTGCCAGTTTGAACTTGGCCCTACAGTCGCGTTGGTGCAACTTTCTTGGTACTTGTTGCTTTAGTCTGAAGCATTGTTCTCTTACTTTAATTATATTAATAGATTTTAATTATTCAGCTCTTTATTCAAGATAGGATAGCCATGTAATTGTGTTTTGAGTAACATTAATAAGACTGTACCTAGTGTCTTATTCCTGATTGAGTCACTTAATGAGAATGTAATGAAAATAATGAAAAGCCAGAAAGGGCCAAGTATAATATAAAAACTTCTAAATTTGATAAATCTTAAAATGTCACAAGAAACACTTTTTAGCCATTTATTTTCTTGAGACTAGTTTTTCAGGGTATAATATATATTTTTAACACGAGTACATTTAACAACACTGCCTATGAATTCCGCCACTTAACATGCAGTGCCTTGAAAATAGGGAACGGAAGTATCTTGAACGGAACGGAATGTCTTAACACTAGGTTCCCAGGGTCCTCTGCCTACCCCACGTTGCGCGGGATACAGCGTGAAGTTAACGAACTTTTAATTACATCACTGGCCATCGTGGCTCAATGGAAAAGCGTCTGATACAAACTTTATGGGGGCTATGGCATTTCTCATGTTACGCAAAAAAAACCAACGAAATTGTAATTAACACAAAAATACTGAATCGAGGTCCAAATGTCCAAATGTTAAATGTATCGAAGCGAAAGATAAAAAAAAGTTTGGTAGCGCCAGACGAATGTTTTACATTTAGTATCTATTCATTCGCTGTTCCAGTTTTAATACAATACTGTGAAAGTAGAACAGTGTGGAGTACGCATTACAATAGTTTTATAGATTTAGCTCATTTTTTTTATTTTCGAGTGCTTAAGTAACGTTTCATCTATAAACTAGGCACAGAAAAATTATCAAAAAAAAAATAACTGAGTCAAGACGTCCTCTTCAGAATTGCCTGGATATCAATATTTCAAGAACGAAAATTTTAAAATATATATTCAACACGTTTCTTCCTTTCCCATGATTTGTTTTTCATAAATAAAATAGATTTTATGAAATTTTTAGTTGTTCCCTAATTACATGTTATTTCCCCCATACAGCAAAGTAGGCAGATCGAAACTTAAGACCATCCGTTCCCGCCGAATTCTGAAGGTATCGCGTGTTGAATGGAGGAACTTAATGCCACGTTTCGCCTCAACACCAGAGCGAAGAAAATATTTATAGAAAATATATATTGCAATAAGCAGTGGCGCTATTTTTTCAGGGGTATGCGTAGGGAAGCTAGTGTTAAAATATCCCCCTATCCTAGATATCTAGACTTAACGTTCGACCCCAATATTAAATTTTAACTTAGGCCTTTCTCTAAGTTTTTAGTCTATATTAGCCACTGGCCATCAACTTTCAGTTAATAATAGATTGCTAAAGTCTTTGTCGGTTGGACCTGGCTGTGTTATTACGTCCACGGGCAGGTCGATACAGCCATGTATATCGATTTCACGAAACGACTCTGTTATTAAAGATGTCCTCATTGTTTAAACATGATATGAGGTCTATGACTCAAGTTTAATTTGGAAGTAATATAGAATGATCTTTTTCCACGTTCCTTTAGAAATTAATGAGAGAATACTCTCATGCTCATTTCAGCTTCCTATTTTAAGAAGTTTCCGTTATGCGTTTTGTCAGTCGCTCAGTTAGTAAAGGAAGAGATTGTGTGTATAACTACCTAATATCATATTAAATCATCTTTATCTTTATAAATTAGGTTGATATGTAGTATATATTAAAAATTTTGACAGGATGACTAGAGCAAGATTACCTTTATCACTTCTAAGAACGTGCGCTATTTTTCATAAGAGTGTGTATATTTGTCCACAAGTTTGAAATTATCTGTCAGAATATAAAAGTAATACCGATATGATTGTTTTTGGTTTGTTTTAATTAAGGCAGAAACTAACTTAGATAACAAAATTTTATCAAAATTGGTCTAGTAGTTTTTGGAACATAAGTATTTATGGGTAAAGGGACATTGACAATATACTCGTTTATAGATAAGCACAGGTTTAAAGTAAAAGAACTTCAAACTTCTCTTTATCACACTCCAAGCGTGACACTCCTCGGGGACACGTGTTGATTTTCAAACGTAAACTTTTATAGGACATGTGTATGTACATATAAACTTTGGCAAGCAATATTTCATAGATTCTACGTAAGAGAATCCAAGTCCTTGTACTTAGAAAACAAGAAGTTGTGGAAAGAATGTAATCCCACGACACATTGTCAGTCTATGTACTGAAAGAAGGTGATGTAACTCATTATGTTCATACAATAATATTTTTCTTTAAAGCAAATAGAATTTTTTTTTATTTTTGACGTCATAACGTCTTATTAATCGATAAACACCAGTCGCACAATGAAGAGCATTATTCATTGTCGTTCCGCCCGAGCTGAGTGTGCAAGCGAGAGCGCGGAACAACCGATAGAGAGACATGATCGACATGAAGTGTTTAGCTTATACTCGTACATCGCATTACTTGTCATTTAAATAGAATAAATCTGAAATAACTATCAAATATATTTGTTAATTTATCGGAAAAATTGAAATTTTTAATTGTTTTCTTATTTGTGTTATACACGATAGTAATAATTCAATTCACAAAAATGTGCTATTTTTTTTCTTATGATGTTATCACATAAAATAATCGCCCGTAAGCCGATTCTACACACAATCAATTTTGTTTACTTAGCTGTATCGATTATATAGCAGGGTAAAGAGAAAGAAGTAGTGTGTCAAGTTACTGTATGTTCCACTCTTCCGAAAGACAGAACATTGAGTGAGTTTTGGAACTCCGAGCCGTGTTTTAACGGCGTTAAATTTCGCAAATGTCAAGATTTTGTTGGTTATAAATAAATAACGGAGTGATTTAACTTTTGAATTAGTTACTCAAAAGTTGTGTGTGTGATGCAGTAGGAATTCTGGTAAAACAAAATGTGTGGTTGAGTTCCGGCACCAACACACTATTTCTAATTCAGCTGTAAAATTAATGAAGTCTTGACGCTAGCTTTTCTCTGATATGTTAGTAAAATAAAAATCTTGCAAATATAAGATATATATATATATATATAT
The DNA here is from genome assembly GCA_018247715.1 of Heliconius burneyi. Taxonomy (NCBI): domain Eukaryota; kingdom Metazoa; phylum Arthropoda; class Insecta; order Lepidoptera; family Nymphalidae; genus Heliconius; species Heliconius burneyi. Next base: position 8,701 of record DWGR01001444.1, on the reverse strand, counting down.
ATATATATATATATATATATATATAGACAAAACAATTTCTCAATGTATATATACTCGTATATACATTAAGAAATTGTTTTGTCTATACGTGCGTGGAACGTACGCGTACATTATTTGTGAAGTTGAACACTTAGTAGTTTGTTTGGCTGAAGTAACGATCGAGTGTGAAACTTTTAACAATACTCAATTTACGTTACGAGTGAAATCCTTCCAATAAATACAAGAACAACACTATCAACTTTATTTTTCAGTGCACAATTTTGGTTGGCACTTTATATTATATATATATATATCGCTGTTTGGTTCAACACTAAAATATTTTCACTTTTTAAAATACATCAGGTGATGTATCCCCCCCCCTCCCACCATAGCAGCATAGGGGAAACAAGTGGTAGTGTGTTAAGACACTCAGTACCTTTAAGACACTTTCGTTCCCCACTTTAGGCCGAACTTTTGAGACATTGCGTATTGGACGGCGGAGTTATAGCAACACTCATATCATTATCATCAGAGCAAGGAAATGAAAATGTTACATAATTTATTCCGCGAGTAGTAATCGAATCAACTATCATTGCCTTAACGTTCACACATTTATGCCCCTGAGCCATGACCTTGTTGTCTTTACGTATTTAGCTTTCTGTAAGGAGAGTGTGATTACGTCATTTTTTCATTAAATGAGCTATGTTTATTACTGTTTGTAGAAAAATGGTGTTGCCATGAAACATGGCTGCCATATCAGTGTTACTGTTCAATTTGTATTTTGATAGTAATTTAAATTTGTAGTTTAAAGTGATTACGTAGTCTTGGCACGTTGGGAAAATGAGTGAATTATCATAGCTTTTTCTACGAAAGTTTCGACCCCTACAACGACACATGTCTATATAGATTATAACATTAAGGTAGTAGAGGCGGCGTGTAATTTGATAAGCTTAGTGGATTAACTTGGCTTTTATGTTAGTTTCTCTGTATTTTGTGTTCAAATCTACCTATTATGAAATGTTCGTAAAAATATTATATAATCAGCTTAACGCTGTATCCCACACACAGGGTAGGCAGCGGGAACCTAGTGTTAAGTTAAGATACTCCGTTCCCCACTTTCTGCCAAATTCTGGGGACATTGCGTGTTGAGTGGCAGAACTCAACGCCAAAAATATTCATATTCATACTACATTCATATAAGGTTTTAAGTCCATCGTGCACAATGGGATTAACTCTAATGGTGATGGTTGTGGGGTCAACCACTTAACTAAATTACTTATAAACTAAATAAACTTCAATTTAACTAATCGAGACGTTGCCACTTTTGATTGAGTTGACGTTTTGAGTTCAGGAAGAATGTGGAGAACAGAGTGTCTTGGCATTAGGCTCTCTATGCCTACTTTTTTAGTAACCATATATTGATTTCTGGTTCCGGCCCGTTGATTAATATATCTAAGTCAAGCTATTCGTAAGCTGAACGAGAATTTGCAGAATGTTAGCAGATGGAATATCATCGATTTACGTAAATTTGATCATGCCTCTTATCAGCGTCGTCAATTTGGATATCTTTCTTATGCGGGATCACGAAAACTTCCACGTTCTTACCCTCTTCCATTCAATCCTCTAAAATCCTCTCTTGCCAAAGAAAATTCACTTTGAACCTACGTTTTTGAGTTATATTTCAGTGAGAAACAAAACGACTTATCTGTCTAGTATATCAGAACCGTCCAAGTGCGAAATGGCGAGGATCATACAGCGGTTGACACCGTGTTATATATTTGCTTTAACATTTTATGAGACTACAAGGTAAGTAAATAGTGTATTTTGTTATATTTAGATTTCAGTATATTATATATTACTCTATACGAGGGTACGACCTAGTGATCTCAGTGTCAAGACACTCTGTTCTTCAATTTCGGCTAAATGAAAAAGCGGGATATTGCGTATTAGTAGTGACGTGGCGCAACTCAGTGCCACGCTCTGTTTCACAACAGCGGGGAAATGAAAATAACTAAATCTCCGGAGACGACCAATCATAAATCAGAGTGCGTCATTTTACAGTTAAAGGTATACAAAACTGTCCTACAGTTAGCCACGTGGTCATTCCTAAGCCCATTGCAACATGTACGAGTAATCTATACTCATATAATATAATAAATCCGAACAATTTGTTTGTTTAGGCACTAAGATCTCTGGTACCAGTAGTACCTGGTCGGATTTATTTTTTGTTTGTTTTATATGAAAGCTACATTCTTCAGGAGTGCTATGGACAGCATTACAGCTTATTTATTAGTTAGCTTGAAATAATAATAATTAGGAATGCCATAGTATTTCTTTGCGCTGCAGAGATTGAAATATGTAAGTAAATTGTAGTACAAGAGCATTCAGTTTCCTGAGATCTAAAATAAAGTCCGCGACATCCTGTATCCATCTCTTGTAAATAAGTCACAATATGACATTTTGTGACAAAAAAAACAATTGAAAATTGCAAGGTTGAAATATCTTCAACGTTTTTTATATAACAAAGACATGTTTAAAACTTACGAGCGTTAGTAAGTTATTCCATCATCAAGAAACTCTTATTTAAATTGGACTATACTTTTCGAGATTATGTAATTTCAACGCCCTGCTTACTGTCGCAGGCCCAAGCTTGAGTCGGGGGACGCCCTTGCCGGCGATGTCGTCCTCGCAAGCAGTTACGTCGCTGCTTGGAGTTCACTCTCAAAATTATGAAAAATTATTCAATGTATAAATTATGTAATCAGTATTATGGGAATACAGCCTAATTAAATAATTATAGGTGATATGCGAGCGGAGCCGTCACTTGTTTGTTTTCATCTCTCTTCAGATCCTAAAAATATGGAGTCTTTTATATTGTATGACTCAATACAGCAAAATTCCAAAAACAACTTTGTGTGTTCAATATTTATTTTTTCTTATACTTGAATTTTATTGTACTCGGTGCAAAACTTACTAACTGTGAATGATATGCCTCTTATAGCAAAGTAATCAGTGCGAAAACTAGCCTTAAGATTCTCCACCCCCTAGAATGAAAAATTCTTTAGAGATATTGTACTGCACCTTGTCTTCTTACTAGAGCAAGGAAATAAAAATAATTCCTTCGAGTGGTGATTGAACCTTCAACCGTCGCGTATACAGTCAGTGATAGCCTCCACAGCCTTATATATACATTATTTATTATTAGGCCCGAACAGAAAGATGAGCCCCGATTGTAAATGTTTCGACACATTCAACAAATAAACGTTCTTTTGTTTTTTTTCATTAATAATTAAATATTTGCTCTGTTAGGATTGGTCGAAATAGTACGAGTAGATGACATGGCTTGTTTTGAAGGTCAAGTAAAATGTATCTAATATAAGGTGAGCTCTTAAGTTAACACGCACTGACAACGAGTAGATGAAACTACTGGATTTAGTATCCTATCCTTCTTAAACCTTAGCGTGCTCAGGGAAAATTTCTCCAAATTCCTACGACCAGAGGAAAAAAAACTGAATATGTTATAGTATTAGCAAACACGTGTAAAAGAAAGAGGATTTAGGTGAAAAAGACTATAAAAGCAATGAAACTCGTGTGAAGTATTGTTATTAAGTGATACATATCACTTATTGCCATTACGTAGAATCTCAAACATAAAGACGAAATGTATTTTTATCTTGTTTTTTTAAGAACGTTAACCTCTTCGGATTTCAATAATAGTATATAGGATATATGTAACATATACGTCACAATATAAACAATTGTTTCGACTGTACTTTAATTACCAGGCAGCCTTATAATTTGTTGACATTGTGCCCTCGTTGGGTTATCTGCGTCATTTATCTAATACATGTATACCTTTTGTTGGGAACTTACTCGTATATGGTGACTGATTGTAGATATTGATATACAGATAAATGCTATCGATTATATTTATGACATTTTAGGGGAAAATGTTTAGAATTGTAAAGGCTTTTCTTCATTAAGAATTACTAGTTGGATTGATGAACCACATTTGTAGCTTTCAATATGAAGCTTAAATATATATTTATTATTTGCCCTCACGTTTTATCCCGCATACAGCTCTGTTCCCTACTTTCCGCCTTATTTGCGTTTTGGGTAAAAAAATTAAGTACTCAGTAGCGGAACTCGACAACGCGCTTTGTTTTATCACCAGAGCGGAGCAATTAAAATATTAAATATTTAATTTCATTGAGTGGGAATCGAACAGAAATTCTGTCGCGTTTACAGTCGCACGTTTGTACCCCGGCGCCACGGCTGACATCAGTTTTGAACAATTAATAACTCAGAAATCTGAGCCAAAATATTTTTAATGTAATCAATCCATTACATACATTTTTAAATCAAGTTAATTAAAAATGTCAGTACTACAGTCCGGAAGATAGTTTTGCTTTGAAGAGCTGGTAAACAATCAACATACAACAATATTCTGAATTAGAATCGAATCTATCAATTTTAAGCGCCGAATGTAACCCATTAACCAGCGAGCTACTCATAAAGCTTTTCGGTGATAAAATAATTTAAATGTCCCAAATTTTTCTCCCTTTATGTAATAAAAGTGTATATTTTATCATTTTGACAGTAATGTCGTAGATATTCCTATTAGACTTACGTTAGAGAGCAGCGTCTCAAGTTGTAAGAAAAGGGTGTAATGACATTTATGACAGCGCTAAATTTCACGATGTATCCCGCTTGTAGCAATGTAGATGGTGGGATCCTAGTGTTAAGACACTCCGTTCTGCAATGATCTAGACTTCATACCATCTTCAGAGAAACGAAGCAAATATTTATAATGTAGTATGTTCTGATGCAACACGCTAGCAATCGAAACTAGCATTTGACAAAACACATTTAGCTAATATAAATTAACCAAAAGCAGGATTAATCGTACAATAAGAGTGTAATTGGCGAAGAGGCATAAGTATGCGACGGTAAACGCGACAGGTTGTGAGAATGATTACCATTTTCTTATTATCATGATCATTTTCATTTTCTCGCTCTGATAATCCGAATGGAATCGCAGTGTCTTAATACTAGGTTCTAAGGTTCCCCCTGCCTACCCATGGCATGCGGTATACATCATGCAGCCAAAACCAATTTGGCCTTTTTCACGCATCACCCAGTGAGATATTGCGTGTTGATAAGCGAAACTCAACGTCGATTATTGCCAGAAAATATATTAAATTAATTCTTCCTAGGTTACAACTCTAACACGGTTCATACTAAAATATCTAACCGTATCTGGGGGGACGTCCATCGCGTCTACAATCGGGCACTAATCCTCTGCGCTCCGACGGTCTCAAGTTATCTTTCCATCCCTCTAGCTTCCATACAGTTAGCTTGCGTTACTGTAGTAATATTATACATATTTAAGTAATAATAATTTAAGCATTTATAATGTTACTATGCTAAAATTAATTTTGAATTCAATTATTACACAACGATAAAAAGGAAAATATATATAATTTTTAAAATGGAAGACGCTTACATCTTGAACCAGGGTCGTATCCTATAACAGCTGGATCATTAGCACGTCGACGATTGGTATCAATTATGACCCGCCAGCTCCGAGCACCCGGCGCGTCGTTTTGGTGATAATAATCTTGGTAATGTACGTAAATGTATTATCTTTTGATATGAACCGAATTGTCAGGATCTATAAATTGTATAGTCGTCTTCCGCGACTTTGCAATACACTGAACTTTAACTATAAAAACATAAAATTGAAAATCCAGATTTTTCCCGTTCCCGTAGGAATTTCGAGAAATCCTTTTTAGTCTGTCTGCATTCTCTAGGCTATATACATACCAAATTTTAACTTTCTTTGTTCTCTTTTTTTGTGTGTACGTTAACTGTAGTTCTATATGCATGTATAAGATTAGTATCGCACCCGCATTGCCAGATTTTCTTTCATTGTAAATAAAAAAGACGGTTTCTTTCGCCAAAAGCGAAACATAAAAATATGAATTTGAGTTTTAAATAAAGCTTCCACCGGTGATAGATATCAATATAAAATGTTTTTGATGGAAACTCTTTACTATAATTCTTAACTATACTTTTCTTTATTAAACGATATTATTTAAGTTTACCATAAGTTGAGTCTTTAAAATAATTATACTAACTTTTAAAACTTATAATTATTTATATTAGTAAATTTTTAAATATAAAAGTGATAACAAAAGATCTCTCTACCAGGCAATGTAAGAAAACTTACCTGGTAATAGTGATAGAGAGAATGATGAACCCGCTTGTTACTCTTATAAGTAATTCGTTTTTAAAAGTTGATCTAGATGTATCGTTGTAAAATTTATTTTTTAAAAGTTTTATAAGATCTTATTGAATATTTTCGCGTATTCGTAAATGAAAGCGGAAATTGAATCCTTGAGAAATTAGACATTGTTGTGGACAAATTACTTAACAAAATTGATTCTATTAATCAATCCCTTTTTGATTCCTTTCATTATTATAAAGTACATCTACAACAAATATAGTGAACCTTAAATAAAATCATTCACCGGCATTACACCGTGCTTCACGCTGTATCCCGCGTACAACACGGTAGGCACAGGGAACTTATTATTAAGACTCTCCGTTCCCTACTTTCTGCCGAATCGAATCGTTTTCGACACATTGCGTGTTTAGTGGTGGAACTCAACGCTAGGTTTTGCCTTCGTGCCAAAGTGAAAAAATAAAAATATTAACAAATAATAATTAATTCCCTCGAGTGGAATCCAACCCACTAGCGTCGCTTACGTCGTTACAGTCACGTCTTGTGCTCCTGCGCCACGACTTATATAAAATGACTGCTTATTATATAGCATCTGTATTAATATTATTGGAGAGTTTATTTAGTTCAGCGCCCTAATCTCAGGAACTACTTGTTCATATTGTGAAACTTTTTGATGTCTCTCAGCTTCACGCTGTATCCCGCACACAACATGGCTACCCAGGTATTGCAAACCTAAAATTGAGACCCTTCGTTCCCCTATTCTACCAAATTCTGGGGGCATTGCGTGTTAAGTGGCAGAACTTAACGGCGCGCTTTTGTCTGGACTCTAGAGCGAAGAAATGGAAATATAAATTGAAATATATATTTCATTTCCTCGAGTGGGAATCGCACCCACTGGCTGGCCTCCAACGTTATCCAAAATTAAAAGAATGCCAAGCGCGGTTATTGAGAAAGGCTATAGACTATATTAAGAGGTGTCATAGACAATACTTAGTTACTATCATTTTATACCAAGAGCTTCAAGCAGGAAGTAAGAACTAGTCTTAAAATACAATTTAAAATAATTTCAGTTTTTTTTTATCGAAGCGTACAATATTGACTTGAAAGCATCTATTTTTATTATATCCCGCTAAATAACTTTACTATGTTAAGAATAATAAATTAAAATTACGGGGATAAAACATAAGAAAATATTATTCGTCCGTCGAGGCCGTCACTAGTACAACTTCTGTACGTCAAAGGTTCGGTTCCCACTCGAAGAAATGAATTATTTCTCTACCTCGATCTGGTATCTAGATAAGTTGGCGTTGAGTTTCACCACTCAATACGCATTGTCTAAAAAAATTAGCAGAACGTCGGAAACAGAGTGTCTTAAGACTAGGATCCCTCTGCCAACCCTGCTATTTGCGGGATACAGGATGGAGCCAGTTTAAAAAATAATTATTATTCTGGAAGAAAGTCATAAGATTACGTCTGTTTCATATTAGAGTTGGCATTTTCAAGTTTTCATTGTACAATATGGTATTTATAGAGCAAAGGGTAAGCTTGGATAATATGCTGTTATCGAGGGTAAGACCTCAGGTATGGTATATATGCCAGCCAGTTCAATGAGCGTTATTCAAATAATATTATAATAAGCACTTATTGTTTGTTCTGAACCGTAAATTTGAATTGAATTATTCGTTATGTTATACATTATTAAAATTTATTGAAACTGAAATTTAGTTTTTAAAATTTTATTTTCTTAGTTTCACGCTTTATTCCGACTTTATGACTCTGTTCGCCTATTTTTGCCTAAAGTTGAGACTCGGCGGGCTAAGAGGCAGACTCGATAACGCACTTTGTCGTCTTACTACAACTAAAAATTAAAGATAAGTCGTAAAGCCAGGTGCGCATTTAACCCACAATCATAGCGATTACATTCAAATCCCGCGCATCTGGGCCATGATGGCCCCAATTTTACTTTATAATATAAAAGCAACTTACAACCGTTAGGCGTGCAGAAAATAACAAAAAACATGTAGAAATACTTTTATGTTTAAAATAAAAATATTTGATTACGTCACTACAGTCAAGGACTCTATTAAATTTAAGCCATGATGGTGTAATAACGGAGTTTCTAATTTAACACAACAGCAATGGCGTTAAATGTTATCCAGAATACTAGAGGCGTAGAGGCCATGTGGAGTGCTTTCATGTTCATTTATCTGCACTCACCGAATTTAATTCTCACTTTCCATCCATCCATCATCTTGCTTACTAGAGTAAGTCCAAATGTGTCGTTGAGTTAAACTACTCTTTTTTTATGGAAAAAGCATGGCAAACGAGCGTACGGGTCACCTGATAGAAAGTGATCACCGCCGCCCACGACACCGCGTAACACCAGAGGAGCTACTGGTGCGTTGCCAGCTTTTGAGGTGGTTGGGCGCCGGAGCCCGGCATTACCTAATGCGAAACGCAGTGGCATAAAGCCAC
>DWGR01001443.1:0-16191 GCA_018247715.1 Heliconius burneyi | reverse complement strand
GATTTTTCATAGTGATTTAATTTAGTCATTTGTTCTACTAGACAAGTTCTTTCATTTGATTGAGGTAGTTGTTAAAAAATTTTTAAACTGCCATTTTGTTTGATTTCCTTGGATTTACAATAAAACAAAACTTATTTAAGTCCCTTGTAACAAATTTCAGATTAATCTGTCGACAAGAAGGGTATCAAATTTCATTTACTAGATTTGACCCAAACAAATAAACAAACAAACGGGGTAAACTAAATAAAACTGTTTAATTAAATACGATATTTTTATCCCGCAAAATAAAATAAAATCCCAAAAGATTTAAATGTTGTTTTAAATGTGAAGAAGAGGTCGTCGTGGAACAGTGAGCACCACGGTTGTGGGTTCGATCCGATAAAAAAAGAGAAAGAGGACATTGAAATTGCTAGATTTTCTGAACAAAAAATGTATAAAGATAATTAATATACCAACCAGTAGTAGAATAGTAGTAGTTGTAATCTTGTATACCGGTGTGACGTAGACAGATAGGATTAATCAGTCTTGTGATAAATGACTGCGTATTCTTACAGTCTAATCTAGATTTCTTTTTGGTATTTCACGAATTCTCTCCGAATACATCGTTCTAATAGGGTAGTCAGCGTGAGAATAGAGCAGCTGAAGAAAGGGTCAAGTATTTGGTAAGCTTAATATACAAATGAAATATAAATATTTTAATATGGTTTTATTATTATAGTAGATAATAAAGCACAAGGCACAAGAGTGTGACTTCGTGCGCTGCAAAATCGACTGGTTGTGGGTTCGATCCCCACTCGAAGAAGTGAAATATTTAATTAAGTTTATATTTCCATTTTATTCACTCTGCTGTCGAGGCAAAGCGCGGCGTTGATTTCTGCCACTCAATACGTAATGCTTCCAGAACTCGGTAGAAAGTGGGGAACGGATTGTTTTAACACTAAGCTCCTTCTGTCTACCCTGCTATGTACGGGATACAGCGTGAAGCTATAAGAAATATATAGTATTTACCTTCTATATCTAAATGATTAGAAGGAAGGTGCAGCTGTTACTCGTAATAACATATTTTTATTTTTATAATGAATTTGTGACTTTACATTGACGACAAATTAACTAACTCTTGAGCAGTGCTTGGGACTTGCGACTCAGGTATTGGCTTCAGAGGTCTATTTACAATGCACTAACACCCTTACTGCGCGAACTCAATATGGCTAATTAACAACAATCAACGTGGCGAAGGAGCAGCAAGCGTGTGATAAAAACGCATCGCTTGTAGGTTTGATTGCATTGCGAGTTTCAGAAATACCGAAACAAGCTCGAAGGGACAGTAGATCAGCATTTGATGTAATTTCTACATTTCAGCTTGATATCTTCACACCTTTTAATTTGAATTTTTTTATTATATAAAAAAAATCTCCATAAAATAAAGCACTAGAAAGAGAACAAAGTCCTTTCCATTCCACGGAGTCATCGTCTCCAAGGTATTGCAAGGAGAGGAACTCCGAATGTCTGGGATTTTTGACCCAAATGTAAACAGAAAGACCCCCCTTATACCTCCTCTGAGCTCCTTGCTCTACCTGACAATAAATACTTTACATGATTAATTTGTTTATATTATCTATGTACGTATAATAAATATGTAAATGTTAACTGACTGTACATAAAATATATAATTATGAGAAAAACATTTATCAATGTAATAGAACCCAAAACAATGATTCGTAACTTTTTTGTCTATTGTATTGTGGTAAACTTCTTTTATTATTTAGTGTTTCTTTTGTTGTGAAACTGTTCTTAAATAAAAAGTTTCATGAATATGGAATACAAGAGTCGAACAAAATTCGACAAAATTATAATTAAATAACATTTTATTTAATTAGTTAAGTCTTAAACTCGCCATACCAGAGGGCTTGATAGAGTCAGCTCATTCTGCAACAATCCAGGGCAACCAGGCAGGCAAGGCAATTAAGAAATTATTTGGCGGTGCTTTGATATAATAATTATGTCAACTGACAGACTAATGCCACCTCAGTCTACTCATGACCACGGACTACTGCTAACTGTTCGAAACGTCGGGTTACCAAAAAGGTATAATACTAAATAATATAATAATTCAGTTAACTAGTTAATAAAAATTATTTAATAGTAAATTTTAAAAAAGGCAGTTTCCAAGATTTCTTTTGGCTCTAAAAATAGTGACGGGATAAATCGTAATTTTACCCAAATCTTCATATTTACTTCCCCACACAGACGAAGTCAAGGGCACAGCTGATACTTTCATTAAATATAAGCACAGTAAACAAAATTACGAACTTTGGCTTGGCTTGCACCGCGGAAGCAAATAGTGAAATTCATTAGAAATTTCCAAATTGTCGTTAGTCTAGTCGTTCGGGGTAAAATTTAATGAAAGAGGTAAATGTCCCAATGGCCGATGAACTTTAGACGTAAACAAGACATCTGATATTTACACTTATACTTGAAATTCTGAAAAAGAATTAAAGTTGATGATCACAAATCATAGACGCTATAGTGTCGCAGTTAATTAAATACGATAGTAGGTTGATTCGAATTATATTCAAAGAAAATGCTGAGGTATACAGGAACGACTTTATTTTTACCCTACAAATACAATGGCTTCTAAAAGTGTATATTATTTTTTAAAAATATTAGAAAATATATATTTTTTTTATATAATTATCTTTAATTTTCTTTTTTCTTGTGTTATCACATATAAATCACTAAGTATTGTGTAAAATACATACTAAGTCGAAAAAAATAATGTGATATAATATTTTTTTTCAATTTGAACCAGTACTTCCTGAGATTAGCGTTTTCGAACAAACAAAGGCTTCTTAATAATGTTAGTAAAGTCTCTATCCCGCACATAGCAGTAACTACTCCACCGCGACGGCCTCGATATAAATATCAACATCCCTTCACCGATGTGTATAGACAAACATAAATAATATAATTAGTGTAGTTCAATCTAACAACTTTAGCTGGTTTTATAAAAGTAAACAGCATTCAGTCTGGACTAAAGCCAGGAATATTAATAAGGTAAATGACAAAGTACAAGACTTTGAAGTACGAGACAGGCTTTGCTAGCATGCAGGTGATTGCACAAAGAGAAGCAATACGACATTTATATTAAGTTAGTTTTTTTTAGATTCTGATTGTATCCTACACAAAGCAAGGATCCCTCCTGGGAAACTAATTTGAAAACATACCATTCCCCAAATTTCACTGAATTGTTGTGTGGCAGAAGTGAGTGGCTGATCTCAACGCCACGCTTTGTCTCACTACCAGAGCTAAAATTTGAAAATAATAAATCTTTCATTCCTCTGAGTGCGAATCAAACCCACTAAGGTCGCGTTTACAGTCGCACACTTGTGCTCCTGCTCCACTATGCTTATACATTCTTGTATACCTATATACGTACATATATAAAAAAAATCACAATCCAAGGATACACATAGTCCGAGGATTTTCCTTGGACTAAAATTATATTATATTTTTTTTATGTTGAGTTATTTGAATAATTCGATTTTGACAATATTAAATATACAAACTTTAAAATATTCCTTTATTTTCCATTCACTCATATTTTTAATTTTCATTATTCAAGAAAAAATTGGAAAAAGCAAAGAAAATCTTTATTTTGTTCATTATGTAGGTACAATATCTTCTAAAATAAGTCCGCGTATCTTTTAACAGAGCGAGTGTTACGGATAATTTATCACGTCACGTACACTCTCAGTGAAATAGAAAGTCACGTATTATAATGAATTCTGATCATATTTTGTGTTGCGTATTGAAATTTTATTTGGATATTTCTTTTTCGTTAGTTAAACACGTATTAAATTTGTATGATTGGCAGAGGGAACCTAGTGTTAAGTGCAAGTATTAATTAAACTCTATTCGCCACTCTCAACATTAAGTTCAACAGTTATCACTCTTGTTTAATTCTCAGCCAAACTAAGGCAGTATTCAATATTTATATATGCACCAAGTCTTCAAATATTATAATATGTATGTAAATACATACACATACACATACAGAGGCCAGTCATAGCGCAAGGCACAAGCGTGTGGTGTTGAGTTCCACCACTCAACGTGCAATGCCTCAAATATTCGGTGGAAAGTACGGGACGAAAGTTAGTCTAAGTTCCTAGATTCACTCTGCCTACACTGCTATGTGCGGGATATAATATAAAGATAAGATGATAATTATAATAATTAAATGGACATTATATATCTTTTCTAGTTAAGTTAGCCACAGAAAAGAGCTGGGACAGTGTAGGCGAGGTCTAATAAACATTTTAAAGGGCCCCTTAAGTCTAAGTGTCTGGGATTGCGAGTCGCGACTCGCAATCCCAGACACTACTCAGAGCTGGACAACCGCAAGGTGAATGTAGCTTTTAACGCTTATCTTCTAATTATTTACACAATTAGGATTATGCGACACAATGGGACGGTTATGGGTTCGATCACCACTCGAGGGAATGAATTATTATTTATTTACATTTTCATTTCTTCGCTCTGGCAACAAGGCAGAGCCTGACGTTGAGTGCCACCATTCAACACGCAATGCTTTGAAAAATTCAGCTGAAAGTGAAGAATGAAGTGTCTTAACACTAGGTTCCCTCTTCGTCTCAATTGAAGCTCATAAAAAAAATACATAATTATACTTAGAACAACATTTTTTTGTAAGACAATAAACTAAGTACCTAATATAAAAGTATAGCAATGTTTTATTCTAGTGAGTATCGACTATCTATATGCCTGCTATTTTTGATATCACTTAGCAATGTCTCGAAAATTGGGCGGGAAGCGGGAAACGAAATATCTTAACAACGACACTTAGTTCCTTCTACCTAAGATAAAAATAGAGAAAATCTAAGACGTATACGTAAATTCTCACAAAGTCGTACTTTGCTATATATTTATTACCTACAGTGTACTGTAAATAAAGAAAATTCTCAATTTATTGAAAATTTTTTTTTTTCTTATTTTATCAGCGAACATTACACATTATCTTATTTCATCAGCGAATATTAAATATTATTATTTTAATTAATAAAAATAATTAATTGATTTTTTTATGTCCTTAGGATTTTTGTTTGCTACGAGCAATGTATGTTTAATAAAAAAAGTAACGTTCATATTATTTAACTATAAGAATATTTTCTTTTTAATAATTATTTCTGCTACCGCCATCTACAAGCAAAAGTTTGTATGATTGCTTACTTGACGTAGCATTAATTATATAAATTTATAACCAGATGGCATTAGATGATTTTTATGTTATGAAACTTGTACTTGGTTATTCAACCAATTCGGGTGACGGGACTGAGGCGTTGAGCCCCATCACTCATTTAACACGCAATGCCTCCAAAATTCGGCGGAAAGCGATGAATGGAAGTATCTAAATTAAAACGGAGTGTCTTAATATTAGATTTATAGGTTAAAACATGTATTATTAAGTTATTATAGCTCAGTAGACGTATTACTTTTTTAATATGAATTGCATTGCAAACTCATGTATCAACAGGATAGGTCCCTGTCTAGAAAAAGTAAGAGCAATACTGAGCATATCAAGGGTTACATTTACTATTTTTATTGATTAGTTTACAATACAGTCGTATATTTACATACATATTTTTTATTCAAGTAGACCTACCTCATAGAGGGGCAGACATCAGACATATTTGTATTTGAATTGAATTATTATGAAAACCTAATAATAATAGGTCGCATATACTGAATAAATATTTTTTATTATAGCATTTACGACAAAACTTCTTTTTATACTTAGCTTTATTCAGCTTCAGGCAAGGTAGGAAGGTGCCCTTCCCTTTCCCTATATCTCAAACGCGTCAGATTAAGGTAGAATGAATTAGTTACATGCCAAATCATGTATAATCCACTAATTTGACAATTTGAGAGTGACGTAAAGAAGGAGGAGGGCTACAAGGTTGTTAAAATAACGAAATTCTTCAGCGTAAGATATATAATCTGACGTATTCCATCAAGCCGAAGTTATAAAATTTGATTGATAAAGTTTACCCATATTCCTCTCTCCGTGTTTCTATTCCTCTCTCTCTCTCTCTTTCACTTAATGATGAAAGATAATTAGAAAAATACATTAGCTTTTTCTAATTGTTAATTTAAACCATGTAAAACCTAGTTCAATATAAAAAAAGTTAACAAATTGGATAGAAATCTTAATTCATTTTTTTCGTTTATAGGCTATATACTCGTATATATATATATATATATATATATATATATATATATATATATATGTATGTTTTATAGGTTAAAATATTATTCAGCTGGGGCTGATAGGGCTCAGACTTTAAAGAACAAAACAGGTTATCTCATATATTGAACAGAACCTAAAAATCAAAATGGTTAAGCCGTAGGTGCTATCAAACGAGTGTAAGAGTTTAAGACACTCTGTCCCCCGCTTTTTCCTAAATTGGAGGCATTGCGTGTGGAGTGGCAGAGCTCAACGCCGCGCTTTTGGTCTTGACACCAAAGCGAAGAAACCGAAATATCATTTAAAAAATAATGTATTTTTTATAAGATAACAAGCGAGCCGGCCGCGGCTTCGTCCGCTTAAACTACTGAATTATTTAGTCCATCAAGTACAAACAACGTAATACGTAATTTATATATAAAAGAATTAAAAAAGACTTATTTTTTATTTTATATAATATTTTTTATTTTTATCCATAAAAATGATGATATAAGATAAAGATTGAGAGGACATTCTTGTATTTACAACCACTTGGCTATATATAACCCATTATGTAAAGTCAAGTTGCTGCTAAATCAAAATACACATACATTCAAACATACATATATAAATATAACCGTATCAAGCAACATAGCAGTGAGAATCAAAGATAAACTTAGCCGTCGAATTTGATTATATAATTTTTTCGCAACTCGCTCAGCCCAAGAGGCCGCCGGTACGATGTTAAAATACTACTATGTAAAACTACTTCCGTACGATTTTTTAAAATACACAGTCTTAAACTCTTAACCTGTAACTGGACGGTTGTGGATTCGATCCCGACTCGAGGAAGTGAAATATGTATTGACGTCTGTCTATACTTCCATTTCTTCGTTCTGGTGTCGAGGTAAAGCGCGGCGTTGAGTTCTGCCACGCAACACGCAATGCTTCCAGAATTCGGCAGATAATGGGGAATGGAGTGTCTTAACACTAGGTTCCCTCTGCCTACCCTGCTGTCTGCGGGATACAGGGTGAAGCTGATTTTTTTTGTTTAATTATGTGTTATCGAAAAATATATTGCACTCTTGCAAGTAGGTACCGCATGTCAATATTTTACACATATATTAATTTTGCTGAATTTCATTATTAGTTCTAGACTATTTTAATAAATTCTCATTTTCTTCAGTTAGGCCACTTTTATTTTAGGAGCATAATATATGCCTGTAACTTTTAAAAAAAAATCTTGTAGCCACGGTACCTGACGTGGTTGTCTCTCAGTTATTCTAAATCGGAGGACTGCTTATATTAAAATATATTATAGCCTTAATTAGTTAATCTAGCTAGATAAATCTGCAAGATCTGTTACCACTTACCTCCTTGATGAATATCAAAAAAATAATAAAGACTATTTTGGGATAACTTAGAAGAAGATGCTATTTACGATGGTATTAGATTCAATCGCCATTCGGGGTAACCTATATAATATTGGGTAATCTTGGGGCAAGGCAGTTAAGTAGGTCACTATATTTTTCCTCCCTCACAAAATACAGAAGACGCTTTGTGTAATACAATGATCCTTGAGAAAATAAATACAGCTTTAAAAATATTTATCACCAACAACTTACGTCATGGAAGTTATTTTATAAAAAAAAAATATTTTTTTATATTTTTGGGAAAACATTTATTACAGGTGGCTCATTTACAAACAATATATAGCAATTGATTAAATATACATATATTTAAAATTATAATAACTCATATGAGAAAGGATACAAAAATATCAATAAACATATATTAAGTCCCCTTATCGCAAATTCAATTTCCAGTCAAAACACCTGAAAAATTCGCGCTTACAATAAAAAATAACTATACTTTTTTATGTCAATGTAACAATTATAAGGTCTACATGTGTATGAATAAGTGCAGAGCATGTTTTAATAAGTAATCTTTGCACTCGGTCTCGAATATCATAACAGAAAAGAAAGGCTATACGATGTGACGTCATTACCTTAGCCTCTAAAAAGATAGATATGGCAGTATTTATATTTGCTACTTGTTAAACGGATAATAATTATTTAAAGAGTAGAAGTGTTTACATGTAGAAGCGGTTATAGGTTCGATTCTTCCTCGGGGTAATGAAATATTTAATATTTTCATTTTTTTGCGTTGTGAAAGCGCGACGTTTGTTTCTGCTACTCAACACTCGCAATCTGCCTCGAGACTCTGGCGGACAATGGGGAACGCGTGTATCTTAACGGGGATGGAGTGTCTTTACACTAGGTTTCTAAGATCCATATGCTTACCCTGCTGCGAGCAGGACGCAGTGTGAAAATATAAAAAGAGTTTGAATAAGAATGCAGGCTTATACTTGCGTCTTCGACCGTGTGAATCAATGCTAAATGCAGTGAATTATATTGAAAAGAAAGAGAAAACTTGATGAAAATATAGCTTACAGCTTGTCTCTGTAGCCTGACTATCCAATACTGTATATCCATCCAATTAAAATAAGTAAGCTGTCGTGGCGAGCGGCACAAGGATGTGACTACGTGCGCTGCAAAATTGACTGGTTGTGGGTTCGATCCTCACTCGAAGAAGTAAAATATTTATTTACCTTAATAATATTTATTATATATTACCAGTTTCTTCGCTCTGGTGTCGAGGAAAGGCGCGGCGTTGAATTCTGCCACTCAACTCGCGATGCCTCCAGAACTCGGCAGAAAGTGGGGAACGGAGTGTCTTAACACTAGGTGCCCTCTGTCTACCCTGCTATGTGTGGGATACAGCGTGAAGCTAAAAAAAAATAATAATAAGTAAACCTAGTGGCTATAAAATGTTGATTATATATTATGTTTGGGTATTTAAAATATATATATTTTTATATGTAATAAATATTTTACAGGTACCTAACATTTTTAATGATTTAAAATAATAGTTATAACTATTGTGGAGAAAATATTAAGTTAATGGAGGTTTTTTATTACTATATAGATTTTTTTTAATTTCATGTAACTCTCTTACTATGGAGGTTGTAGTTTCCGAAGACATTTTTTATAAATCGTTCAAACAAAAATACTACCGGGACTTCTAAGAAAACTTTCTTCTTAATTCTCGTAAGTAGGATCACCACCAGTACCAGGGTGATCCTATTCTAAGCCAGGAAAGAAAAACTCCTCAAGAATTTTTTCTCAAATAGACAAAATAATAAGAATTATTTTATCATAAAAAAGGTAACGATGTTTTTTATTACAAAAATATTCAGCAATTAACATAACGGTTCATTTGTAAAATATTCCTTAAAGAAAGGTTTACAAAGAAAGGCTTCTAGCTAAAGTTTAGAGCTTGAATAGCCATTATTACTGTTTTAAATATTATATACTAGTCGATAACTATTCAATATTTTTTTAGAAAAAAGATAAAATTGAATTAATGCTTAAAGCTATCCAGGTACATTAAATAGGGTGCAGATTTGTTTTCCTATATCCTTACTATTTATTTCATGTCTTATAATTTTCCATACCTGAGAAACGAATATCTTTTTTTTTATAAATACATCTTCCTTTGTACAGCTTTGGACCCTTGACCTAAACGTCAAAAGCTAATTTATACAGCACAACTCGTTAAATATTAACTTAGTCAAACAACGTCATGCCATTTCTCAAGGTTTCTTAACTCTATTCGAACTGGAGAGAGCGATCTTTCAACCGATTTGGCAGTTTGCGTTCGTCAGTGCCGCGTCTAAGTCGTGTAGATGTAAAAATTTAAAAGAAAAACACCATTTGCGCGCCAACTTCAAACGACATTTTGAATTTATTTTACTTTCAATTGTGATTTTTATAGTTTGTTCTATTTTACATATTGTGCTTTATAAAGTGAGTGTCAAAAAACTTAAGAAGAAAAAAAGGAGAAGATTATTTATTATTTTTGGTATGTTTCGAGTTCTTAATTTTGTTTATAATAAAATAAATCGTTTTAGAAATGACAGCGACAAATTACACACATACTACAGCGTAAGTTTTCGCGTTATCATCGTTATCGTATTATTTTTCATCTTGTAAAATAGAACTCGCCAGCTACTCAAAACTTTCATATCTCTAGCAAAGAAAAGAAAAATAAGATTAGGAGCAGCATTGCTAGTAATCCCGGTTTTGTCGGGACGTCCGGATTTTCAACCCAAATCTAAACATCCTGAGCGGGACCGACATGGTCCCGCTTTTCGCGAATTATTCCCAACATTTTGAGAATTCTTTTTTAATTATTTAATTTATTTAATAAATTCCAGATATATTTTTTTATCTCTGGTTTTTCCTCGAGACAAAATATAGCTGAATGAACATGAAGATGAACTATTTGAAAATATATTTTCCAATTTGAAATTATATTTACAATTAATATTTTCATTTCCTAACTCTGGTAAAAAGATAGAACGGAGTTGGGTTCCGCCATTCAACAAGTAATGTTGCAAATTATATCTTAATCTTAACCTCTGTTGGTTATTTTACATTATTAAAAATATTTAAACTGTATATACGTTTAATGGGCACCAAATGTAAATGACCGAAGTCAACATTTTACTTTTTATTTACTTTAACTCCGGTAATATTGAGGGCAAATTAGTTACGCAAACAATTGAAATCATCCATGTAATCGGAACTATTGGAAAAAAAATAACAAAATCATCTAATTATATAATTTTTACGGTTCTATAGCCAAAGGGTAAAACGGGACCACATCATATGAATTATAATGGCTTATTGATATATAACAATTTATTATTTTAATTAACTACAGCAATGTTACTAACCTACATCTAATTTTATCCGCTTGGTGATTTCAGTTCCAACTGTTTGAGCAGTTTAACTTTTTTCCCAGTAAAGTTAGAATTAATTTAAAATCAATCAATTCTTCATTCTTCCAATAAAAAGCTATATTTGTGATATCTTTTTCTGTATTCTTTTGTCTTACCAGACGAAACTATATTCACTCTATGATATAAATACCCAGAGGAGATATTTACTTATCGTCAGCATCAGTGCAGAGTACTTTTAAGTTTCTAAGCGAATTTTCAAAAAAAAAAAATTCTTGAACATCATTACTTAAAGTTAAGATAAATGAGATTGTAAGCTCGCTGGGTCGATAAAACAGTACCATCTACCTTTTGAAAGTATTCATTCGCTTTAAGGGAGTTAGTTACAGTTTATTCCAAAAAAAAAAATTTTGCATTTTTAAGATGTTGGTTGCACTGATGCCAATGTTATGTTTACTCAAATTAAAATATTTCTTTATATAAGCAATTATAAGCTTCTTCAAATCAATAGATTCGGCCATCACAAGCTTCCTCAACCAACCGTTGTTGTCGTAAGTGGTCTATCTCAGGCTTGAAGATGGTTTTCTATATTTTCCTTAGTTTTAGTTAAATCCCGCATATAGCAAGGTATTATTCTTGTATATAAATGAAAATTATTGTTTACCTAAAATTTTATGCTTTAAAAGAGTTTTTTTTTGTTAAAGAGAAACAACCTTGTATTAAGACACCCTGTTCTCTAGTACAGAACGGAACTTGAAAACTTATAAAAATAAGAAGAAATAATATTTTATTCCTTATAAAACATTAAGCTCAGGGCCTTCCTTTCTCATTCCTTAAGCTATATTATAATTTATTATATATATTTTTTACTTTGTATATTTTTTATTTATATTTTACATTTATGTTGTAAGGTCAGCAAGATAATATTCTGTTCGTTACTTTCCATTCATTGGCTTAAGGTAAAATTACAATGACCAGGGTACACTCCTAGACGCATATAAACCCGCCGTGACGCATTGGGACAGCGTCAGACTGTAAACCCATTGGTTGAGGGTTTGGTTCTCACTAAATCTAAGTTCCGACACTCAACAATCAATGTCTCGATTTTATTCTGCCTACCCTATTATACAGGATACAGTGTGAATGTGAAAAAATCTAGATGTACTTGAAGTACCTATATGGATTCAAATTAAGTTTCTAAATTATTTATCTCTAGAATATTTTCTAGAACAGTTTTATACACAATAATAAATTTACAAAAAACCCGTCATTATTCAAGATACATATTACTTTACCAGATTAATAATTTATACAAGATTTTTTTTGTTTCTATTATATATTACAATTAAATTGTTTCGAAATTTAAATATAAAAATATCAAATATAGCCAGGTTATGCTAGAAGCATTTATTTTTAAATCTTATGAGTAAAAAACAAACATACGCTTTATGTTGTAAAGAATGATACACAGAAAGAAATTAATGTCAAAACTCTCCGTTTTTCACTTTCCCTTTGAATTTAGGAGAGCGAGTGTAAAGTGGCGGAACTCAAGGTCGCTCTTTGTTTTACTATATTGGGGAAATGAAAATATTTCTACAAAATGGTAATCGAAGAAAGAACTGTATAGGCTACAATCAGATTCTAGTCCATTCTTCGGCTTACATTATATTGTAAACCCGTTTACAGCCTATTCAGCAATTCTAATGAGTGAGATACAAGAATCTTTTTATCTATGAATACTCACAGTATTTTAAAAAGAATTTACATATACTTGTAAATTATCTGCACTGTACTATCTTCCCGCTGATTGACAGTCATCCACTTCCATTGGTTGGCTGGAAGAGATTTCTTTTAGAAATAAGCCCACCTTTGCTAACTTATCTTTTAATTTTGTATTTCTTATATGTTTTTTAAGTGCAATAAAGAATATATATCGACAAAAAACAGATATCACTGTATCCCACTTATAGTCTTCAGCTTATGTCTACACTACTATAGTGCAGACAGAGGGAACCTAGAGTTAAGACACTCCGTTCCCCACTTCCCGCTCAATTTTTCGAGGCATGGTTGAGTGGCGGAACTCAACGGCTGGCTTTTTCCTTGGTGCTAGAGCGAAGAAATGAAAATATTAATAAATAATAATTAATTCACCCGGGGATCGAACTCACGACCGTCGCTTTACAGTTACACCATTATACCATACGCCACGATGACCTCCACAGTGTTACTTACGGCTTAGTACTTAACGCCGGCGTATTATCTTAGATATAAATGATTTGACGTATAATTAAATTTTCTATATTGTAAACAAATACGCAAATTCAAAGTGAAAAATAACTGCAATCAAATACAGGATTACATATTATTAGCTTTTAAATTGCATACGATTAAATTGAAAATTACCCAATCATTGCTTCCAATAAATATAAGAATTTTAATAAATACTTATCACAGAAGACATAAGAGTATATATGATAAAGTAGCAACAACGTAATCTGTATGAAACCTACTAATAAAAATGGCTAAACGCTTATTCTTGTTTTTTGAATAGCTGGAACTCTTCGTGAGAAATCACGTCCAAAGATTAGATCACCGATATATTAAATATTTTTTTAAGTCCATGTATTTATATTTGTTATATAAATAAGTATTTTATATTCTATTAAAACAGTCTTTGCAGTAACGAAAAGACCAAGCTAACAATTCTAACTAAAATGTAGAGTTAATGCAGTTATGTTTTGTACATAGAGTTAAGGCGCGTAAAACTAGAAACTTGGCTTTTTGATAAGATCTGATAACTTATTAATAGTACAAGCTTACGTGTTAGGCAACATTTTAAATAGATATCTTTTAATAGGGTTCTTCATTCTCTCCGTCACCTGCCTTTTTTGCTAATTTTACACATATTTGTGGCGTCTATAGCAAAATAGAAAGATATTTCAAGATATTATGTGTGGTATTAGTGGAACTTAGGTATCGATAATCATCGATGTGGAAAGATAAAAAAGAGATTATCTTATATTAATTACGGTAATTTTTAAACTTTTATTAGTCAGTCAATAATAAATATAAATTTTAAGATTAAAACAAGTTATAATCATAATTTATTTCATCATAAAGAAAAATAACTTGTTAAAGTATACGTTGCCTTTGACATGTAATTTTAAAAAGCCATAAGCTTATTTATACTCGACCTTTAGACGACGTCGTCAAACTGCAGTTTGTATATTTTATTTTTTCTTTGTCATCTATACTTATAGATAAACAATAAAAATATTTTGTCTGTACATTTAGTATTTTGGACTGAAATGGATAGCGGAGCACTTATAAAGACTAATAGAAAGCAAAAATATACTTTTTGAATTAGTTTGCCTACAGATATATTACAATCCATATCTATACTTATACCTATAATAATATAGTAGTAATATTTCTTTGTAATAAACCTGTATTTTTAACTGACTTTCAAAACAAGGAGGAGGTTCTCAATTCAATATTTTCGATTCATTTATAAAATTGATTATTTTGGATTCGATTTCGATATTGGATTATTCGATTCGATTTGGATATTTTTTGTGATATGCAATCATTACAGTTATTTTACAAAGAATAATATAAACCCTTACCCAAATCTATAATTTAACATATAAGACTGTTTCTGAACGAGTATAACTAAATTATTCATTGACATCAAACCATATGACTGTCAGTCAATTTTGTTTATTAAATAAATAATCATGTAATGCAAGCGGTCGAAGCCGCTAGTAGGCCCCTAGTACCTATATATTACCTATTATTTGGGGCCAGTCGTGGAGCAAAAGCCCTAGGTTCTGGGGTTGATTCTTGAGGAAATGAAATATTTAATATTGTAATTTATTCGCTCTCGTCACGCAGCCAAAATTAGATGTAAGGTTGGGAACGGATGTTTCTTAATGAGAACGGAGTGTCTTAACATTAGGTTGCTAGGTTCCCTCCACATACCCTTCTACATGCGAGATACACCGTGAAGTAAAAAATAAATTATCTGTGTGGAATATGAACCAAGGACTGACACGGTTGACAACGTTGATTTAATCTATTATATCACGAGATGATTTTCCCCTTTTAACTCGATACTAACAAAAATGTTCTAGTGACGCCGGAGTTTTGCAGTTATATTTAAATGGAAAACTTCGTCCTTTGTTGTAAACGCTAAGATTTTTTTTGTACTTATAGGTTCACGTTGTATCCCGCATATGGCAGGGAAATAGTATAGATTTTTATTTGCCTGTTTTTCACCTGCCTATTAAAAAACCTGTGACAAATCCTTTTCTTTTTCTCTTTTTATCTACAATGTACGTAGTACTATATTATAAGCACTTTACTGTCAAAAGGCTTCGTTTCACACGTTATTACTCAGAATTACAAATAATAAGATAAAAGGAAAATAAATACAATATATTTAACATCATGTTTTATAATATTTTTACAATAATAGTCATAAAACTAAAACAAGCAATGGATAATAATTAAATACATTTACTTATAAATAACTATAAATATTATAAAATATAAATAACAAGTACATATATATAAATAGTACACTATTTTTGTTGTATTAAAATGATGAGTATTTTTTTACGTTAGTCATCGGAATAGTGTCTAAAGGGGCAAAGATGCTGGCAGCTGTGACACAGTTTACACTAGTACGGCTGCCAACGCTCACCTCTAGTAAATCGTTGTCTTGTTTTGTATTTTTCAACTAAATTAGAGTGTATATATGTAACATTTAATAACTCAATAAAGCATTTTATTATTATTATTTTATTATTATTATTATTACGTTTAATATTAGATAAAGATAAATAACTAATTAAAATTATAAATTATCTTAAACTCGATATGTTAAAATCGAAGCTGTCGTGACGCAGCAAGGCTGTACCGCGACGGCTGTGGGTTCGAAAGTGGGGTACGGACTAGGTTCCCCTTTGCCGACCCTGCTAACTTGAAGCTAATTTAATTTATTATTCTATGAAGTACAGACCGTAAAGTTAGACTCTATGATAGATATCTATAAAATGTTAAGTAACATTGTTTAACTCATACACAATCGTCTGGAAATACACGCAAACTATTGTTATTCGTGGGCAATCCCATTCTTTAATGGAAT
>DWGR01001442.1:0-16193 GCA_018247715.1 Heliconius burneyi | reverse complement strand
ATGCTTTTTGCGCATAGCAGAGAGTAGCTAGTATCTTCTCCACTTTCCGTTCGAATTCGAGTCATTGTACGTTGAGTGTTGGAATTTAATGTTGCACTTTGTCTACCAGAAAACTGTAAAATATGATTAAAAAAATATTCCCTCGGCTGGTGATTAAGCCACAGCCATGGCTTTTATACACAAATGTATATTCTATACATTTGTATATCCTCATAAAGCCCAAGGCTGCCTACTTTAATACGAGTTTGAATAATATACTCGTGTGTATGTTATTTCATTGTTCCTTTAAAGTAATACCTATAATTTAAAATTATCAGAACATCTGATCTAAGGATAAGGATTAGAAACTTAGACAATAACCCTTCAAATGGTAGTAAGTGCATGATTGTAATTAAATAATAAAAATTATTTTATCTTAATACAGTTTAATCCAAATCTTTTAAGATAATAGATTTTTTAGCTCTATATCCTGCACATAAGAGGCAGAGGGAGGGGATCTAAGTTTCTAAGCAGTTCCGTCTTATAACTTCCAATATCATAAAAAAATAAAAGACAGTTAGAGGGATGCACAGTTTTGACTCTAAGCGTAATGTTTAGACACTGCGTTTCTCACGCTTGGTAGAGTTGGCATGGTTGCTGCAGTGAACCCTCTGTGCCAACCAGATAATGCTGGAAATGGCGTGGAACTGTTTTTTTTTAAGAAAACGAATTCGTACCTGGTATATCCATCAAGCCCGTGTCAACCATCCACAGTCTACCACATTTGTCCGCGCGAGTTCTGTACACTGATGTAAGAGCACGTGACTCCCAGATGCTGGGGTAAGGTCTTAGTGCTGGAGACTTTGTATGGACTTCCTTTAAATCTATATAATTTAGTGTTGATAGTATACCTGTGGAGAGATACACAAATGAATATATTAAAATTAGTTTCCCAGCTTCACGCTGTATTCCGTACACAACAGGGTAGCAGAGGGAAGAAATCTAGTGTTAAGAAATTACAAAATAGAGGAGAACCTAGAAAATATTCTACAAAAAAACAATATAGTACTTTAATTATAATATATGTTACTTTATTTAGACTTATGTGGCGTTTAACGCCACCTTAAAATGTACCTATGTCATCGCTTTTCTACTGCCAATAAAATACGAAACGTTTACCAAAATAGATAGAATAGAGAAGTGGTCACCAAATAATTTTCCTATAATATTAATAAATGTATCCAATATTTCTTATTATTGACTACCATAAAAATATATGGATGATCTTAAAATACTCGTATACTTCATACTAGGTATTAGCTATATATTGTCACTGTCAATGCTACCAATATTTCATGTTACGAGTTTTAATATGGTTATTTTTGGTGGGCTAAAGAAAGGTAACGATCGCTAGAATATTTTTAAAATACCAGATAATTTACTAGAATTCCCAAACATACATCACTTGTTTATTTCTAAATGAAGCTAATAAAATTTGATAATAAAGTCCAATAGTCTACATACACACCGCGTAAAGCTCATTTTAATATTGAACCAGTAGCCCAAGCACGAATAACTATCGAAAAGTATTCGAATCGTTGTCGATAACAATTTGTATAGGAATTGAACAACATCAGGTGTCAGTCTGCTCATATCGGGATAGGCAGAGGGACTCTACTGTTTATGTTCCGTACGCCGTTTCCACTTCCCGCCGAATATTTGCCTTAGCATTGCGTGTTGAGAGACGGAACTCAACACTGGGCTTTTTTGTCTTGGTTCTAGAGCGAAGAAATTAAATTATTAATAAATAATAAGTAATTACCTCGAGTGAGAATCGACCTCACAATCGATGCATTAGTTACACTTAATTTCAGTTCTAAACAGGTAAATTGGTAATTTATAAGTGTATCACTGAAAAAAAAAAACTGCTATTGTCTTTCCAAACTATACTTAATTTTGCCAATTTTTATAAGCTGTACTTCCTTTTGACGGGTTTTTATTTTGAAATTTAGTTAATAAACACGGGGACAGTAAAAAGAGGGCCTCACCATATCGCCTCCTGGGGACGGTGATAAATAACATATCCTCAACTTTCTCCACTCCCAAAGGAATATTGTTATATTGTACAAAAAACCTGCCAGCTTCATCTGAAATTTTCATATTATTTTTATATAAAGGAAAGAGTGTTTGACTGCAACGCCAAAATACGACGGTTGTAGGTTCAACTCAGACTCGCTAGCAATTTGCGAACGTATCAAAAATTGGAAAGAAATTGGGAAAGGGAACTAGGTTAACACTAGGTTCCATCTGCCTACTGTGCTGTATGTGGGATATGATAAGAAAAAAATAAACATATATAAAATCTTACCATTAGGATTCGGTATGTTCTGATCATTAGGTCCTGAGTCATTATTTGGGGGTCCTATAAATAAATATATTTTTTTAATTTCCTTGCTTATTTTTGATGAAAGCCATCTTGACACATTCTTAATTCAGTTAGAAAATAAATCAACTTACTGGAATTCCAACCTTCGTCTTCGACATCATCAGTCTCAAAGATGATCTGATCATCACTTCTTTTGTCAGTGACACCGTTGCCAAACCTATCGTGCAGAACTGTAAGAAACATATTTTTTAGCTTAACCCTGTATCCTGCACACAGCAGGGTAGGCACAGGGAACCTGGAAAGCTAGTGTTAACAAACTCTGTTCCCCATTTTTTGCTAAAATCTGGAGACATTGCGTGGTGGTAAGCCCTTATTTAGATTTAGGTCAGTGCAACTTTAAATCAAGTTGTTTGTCGTCGATAACGTATTAATGTTCTCAGATGATATCTTTAAATAGACCAATATAATAATGCAATATTACTTTTTTGTTTACTATTTTTTTATTCATATATCAGATTAGGCAGGAGAATCTGCTTAAGACACTCCGCTCTCCGCGCACCGCATAAATTTCGAGACTGTTTTCATGCAGATTCAATATTTTAGTATAGTATAGGTCAATAAAAGGACGTTTAAATCACGATTTCTTATAAGAAATTGAAAAACAAATATGTATAATTCACTATAATTTAAAACTACTAAGCAGTTTGGTTTACGTCATATTTCTTATGACAAAAGAATTAAAAACTTTTGTGAAATTAATTTGAAATATTATCACTAGATTATCACACAAAGATTTTTTTAGATATATACAAAGGAGGAGTTAATTGATTGGATTGAGGGTTTACGCTGAGTTCAATTACGCGCTTTGGCGACGAAATGAAAATATTAAATATTTCACCGAGTGGGAATCGAACCCACAACTTAACGCTTTTACAGTCGCATCTATGTGCCCCTGCGTCATGAACGTAGAAGCCTTGAGGCCAGCCTCTATCCTTTCTTTGGCCTACTTTGCTATACGGGAAGCGTAAAGCTACAAATTAATGAAAAAGTCAACAAATTCGAACCTGTACCACCTCTATACTAAAATAGTAATGGACTCGTATAATATATATACATAATAAAACTTACGTAAGTGTCCATTCACATCATAAGTTAGTTGCTTCCAAGCGAAAACTTCTTGAAATCTTCCAAGATTTCCCTCTTGTGAAGTAATACTCCACTTTGCGGAGAATATGAATAATAACCAAAGTAGCATTGCAACTGTAAGCAAATATTATTTAATTCGATTTAAGCAAAAGAACATGTTGAAGTAACTAAGAATTTTATATAAAATTACAATATATATATATATCCATTTCGGCGATGGCGACTCCTTGCATGTTTCACTTTATTTTACCTTATAACTAACTTTTCTTTCTTTTTTTTTGGTATAACATGAAAAGGAACACAAATTATTTCAAAAATCAAAAATCCAGGTGTGGTCCAGCGCAATCATTGTAACTGAAGTTTTGATTCTTGTGCTTTGCCAATTAATTTTCTGTTTCTTCTTTTTCTGGCTTTTTTTATTAACTCATTCTTGTAAAGCGAAGATGTCGACATGAAAAACTTATTTTATTTTTAATATAACATCATTAAGTCATCTGATGCATGAAAGAACCAATTATCGAATAGTCCAGAATTGGATTCTAATCTAAATAATTCAAACTGACATTAATATTTTCATGTTTATGAAAGTAATACAACCAAAGTCTACTTAAACCTACAAAAGAATATTTAATTTACCCTTAGAACTTTGAAAGCAATACTGAGTGCAGTTATTGTACGAAAAATAAATATTTCTTACATATCTGAGAACTTGTACGCGCGTATGGCGGTTGAAAGAAAAAGTTAAACACTAACGCGTCTGCAACTTCCCGTTTGGTACAATTGACGGTATTCCATATTAGGATAGTATTCCATTTTTGGTCATCATTTGTTTTACCATACTTTATATTTTTTATTATTATTTTTTATTTTTTGGGTACTTTCCTGTAATAATAATTATTAGGAAATCTGCATACTTTCCTATAATAATAAGAAATAGATAAATTCTTAAAGGATGATAATCACAATATGTGGTGAAGAAGAACCTTTATTAACGAGAATTTAGTTTTTTTAGCTTCACTGTTCAGGTTGAGGACCTAGTATCGTACTCCCATCCCCACATTGGGTGTGAGTGCTGGAACTCTGCAATTTGTCTTGTTACCAGGACGAGAAAATGAAAACAATTAATTCTACTGACTGGGCGAAAACCTTAGCGAATACAGTCAGCCTCTGCGACTCAATGTTAAACGTAATGTTTAAACCCTTCGTTCCCATTAAGTTCCGTCTCCACTTTCAGTCGAATTATGGAGACATTGCATGTAGAGTGGCGAAACTCAATAACCTCGTTACCAGGACGAGGAAAAGAAAATATTATTTTTTAATTTCTCTGAGTGTGAATCAAATCCACAATCGACGCGCTTACAATCCTACGCTTGTGCCTCAGCGCCACGACGGCCTCTTTTACTTAACTTATATAATAGCTTAAACTTCGCGCCTTTTCATATTTATGTGACATGAATAACAAAAAAAAAATGCTTATTTTAGCTCTAAATTAATCGCTTATTAGAAAAAAAAATAAAGGAATTAAAAACTATTATATTATCATTTCTATCGCCGCCCGCAGCTTGGTTTGCGTTGTTTTTACGACGCGAAACAGAAAATTCTGTTTTTCCGTTTCCGTAACAATTTTCCGTTCCCGTAAGAATTTAGAGTTCCCTAATCTTAGTGCTCCCCTACACTCTATAATCTACCTATAAACCCAGTTTCTCCAAGGCCCGTTCTCCATAGCGAAATCCTCCTAATAGCAGACTCCTTTTCCACCTCTTCCTTCTTTTCCTTCGCACCGTTCCTAGAACTGAGCGAGGGCATTTAAACTCTTTCTCGTTCGGTCCATCCCGCCCAACTATTTATTGGTGAAACGCAACTCAATGCTACGCTTTTATCTCGTTAGCAGAGCGAGAAATACGAATAATTTATTTATACGAATAATATATTATAGTGAGGATCAAACCCGCAACCGCTGCCGTGGCCCACCAGCACTGTGTATGACAGTAAACCTGACGGTTCTTTATCTTCGATCGAAATATATATGACGTACGAGTATGTACATTTTACGTACAGCACAGAACAGCCAGTTGGAAAAATTTGTATATCATAATTTTCATAAGAATTTCTTATAGAATAACTAACTCTCTGTTTTTTGTTATACTTACCACAAATATTTAAAAATAATATTAATTTAAATAAAAACACTGTTACGTACAATATCTCAATCACGACTAGCGTTAGAAGATTCATCAGTCAAGTACATATTAAATGCTAGTACCTACTAAGCAACAAAATGGTATAACTGAAAAAATATTTTTCATGTTTTGTTTTTAAAATTTCCACACGCCATCCCGTACATGAGATAGAAGAGAAAGAGAACCTGGAAGCCTAGTCTTTAGACACTCTGTTTCCCATTAAAACGTTTCCGTTCCCCAAAGCAAGTGAAAATAGTAATATTTCATTTTCTCGAGTGGGAATCGAACCCATAACATCCGCCATGATTAGCCTCTAACATGGTGAATATATTACAAATATATACTAAATTATGACTTATATCAATTCTATTGAAGCTTCTTTGTTCATATAATATGGGTACTTACTTTATACGTATGCAGTTGAGTTTACGTTATAATGTCGGAGGTCATGGGTTCATCCTTGATGTTTTAGCATTTTCTTCGTATATAGGGAAAAATAGTTAATTGATTGGTTAAGCAATTCTAGATAAAATTAGATGGGTGGCAGATTTTTTTCTTATAAAATTCGTTTCAAGACAAACAGTTTTACTGTGCTTATATCAAGGCTGGAGTGGAGAGGCTTCATTTTAGTGAATCTTTAATAATTGTCTTTGTAAGTACTTTAGGAAAAATTGGGAGGGGGGGGGGTTAGATCAATTTGAACTTGGCCTTGACAGACGGACAACTATATATAAGCATAGATTTGAAAATATATAAAAACGGATCATAATTATATAAAAATATACTAAAATTATAATAAGGGTTACATATGAGTACATACATATACACCATAACTGAGCATCAATTATAACATAATTTACACACATCGTATTGCTTCTTTTAAGCTGTTATAAAAATTTTAAGGATATCAATATCTGAGGATACATTACATTTCTTATAATAAAGTGATGGAAGCTTGATAAAAGAAGAGTGAGATCTCAATTTTGTTCTCCGTTGCGGTGGTGCAAACAAACGGATTAGTTTCCCAGGAATTTTACGGGGTCTATACCTACGGGGTCTATTTATTATTAAAAGAGAGTTTAAAGAGAAGACGCGGACAATACACACCTCTCCGAGGTGTCTCTCCGAGTGTTGAGGCTAGATATTTTAAAGTTATAAAGTGACTCTCTATAAGAGTACTTGTCTCGTTTGACTCTATTAAAAGAAAACGCGAGATATCTAACAAATGTTTTTTTCCATCCGTTCGCAGCGAATGTGTTGCAAAATGAGGACGCCAAACAACACTCCAACTTTGATCTGACAAGACAGTTGTATAAAATTATTTTAGTTGTAGACTTTTAAAAAAAATCTAGAAATTCTAATTACAAAGCCTAACATTTTTGAGCCTTTTTTAGCAATGAAACCATATGAGACGAAAAAGTTAATCTGTTACCAATTGTGATTCCTAAGTCCTTTATGGTCCGGTGTCTCACTGATTTGCGCATTCTATTAAGAATGTGTATTTCTTCATCCTGGCATCAATCCCGGCTATTGCCAGGGTCTGCCTTACTTAATTTACATTGTTGGTATTGAATTATTCTTTCTTGTTAATTTAGTATGAAAGCCTTTTCATACATTAAGCTCCATACCATTATTTTGACACCAACTCACAAGGGCATGTAAATCTTTATAAAATTTTACGACGTCTAAGTTTCAATTATTTTATACAACATTAAATCGTCTGCAAACATCAATATAGAGGGATAAAAAAAACATAGTGGAAGGTTATTGATAAATATGTGATTCTATATGAGTTCTGTTTTAACCTTTTGATGTACGGAACCCTAAAAATAAAAATAAGCTTTACATTATATTATATAAATAGACAGTAGACATATTAAAAATATATTTTGTAACTCTACGCTGTATTCATGTTAGGGTAGGCAGAGGAATCCTGACGCATTTCGTACTACACGCACCGCCCAATTTTCCAAACAATGCGTGTTCGGGGAATTCAACGCCGTGATTTGTCTTGTAAAAGCGAGAAAATGAAAGTAATGAGATGTGGCTTTGATTCCGAAGCCACAACTATCGCGTTTCCAGTCAGTCCTAAAATATATAATTCATAGTTTTCCTTATCATCGATTACATCATAAAATTAGCTTCTCTCAGAAGCCTCTTTCCCAAGAAATTATTTTTCAAAATTATGACGCCTTGTTTGTAAGAAACAACATTGTAAACATTAATGCCTTAAATAGATGAATCACTCCGGTCTATAACGGTTGTTAGCGGATTGGCTCTCATGTGTTGCATCACAACATCCAACCAGCACTTTCTTGGGCGTCCGGAGAGTCAACTCCAGTGACGGTGTTCAACGTGGCCATACCATCTGAGGCCACGCTGGAGCTTATTAGTTACTTCATGGACCCCAAGAGTACCTCGACCGCATTACTTTCGTTTCCGCGACGTGAAGCTCCTGAGTGTGCCGAGATAGTGCTGGCCAACATTCGCTGCCGTATAAAAGAAACGGTCGGAGGATGCTCTTGTATATACGCCCCTTGAGTTTGGGCAATGTTCTGTCATTTGGCGCAGGCATCGCTTATCTGTCCATGAATATCATGATCGATGCCTCCAGACTCGTGCATAACGGATCCAGGGTAAATGAAATTTTTCGACTCAACGACTGGCTCAGAAGTTTATTTTACGGTCCAGAATCTTTCGGTTCTCGTCAATGAATGCTATGTCATCAACATACAAAATCAGCCTTGTACCATTTAAGTACTTACTATTTAACACAGTCAATCGTTGTCCCACTGTATTCGGCATATAGCAGGATACGCAGAGGGAACTTTGTGCTGGGATACTCCATGTTTCGTTTTCGGCTCAGTTGTCGAGACATTGAGCGAAATTCAATGTTATATTTTGTCTTATTAGAGAGGGGATATAAAGATAATTCATTTCTCCGAATGGGAATCGAAGCCACAAACATCATCTTTATAGTCGCATATTTTTTACATAATATATTTAAATAACACAGTGATGTTTAAAA
The DNA here is from genome assembly GCA_018247715.1 of Heliconius burneyi. NCBI lineage: Eukaryota > Metazoa > Arthropoda > Insecta > Lepidoptera > Nymphalidae > Heliconius > Heliconius burneyi. Next base: position 7,474 of record DWGR01001442.1, on the reverse strand, counting down.
GCATGTAAAGAATTCTAATAAAACAATTTTAATTAATAATCTTGCTAAAATTAAAAATGTGTGCTATTAACATACCACTAATGATTGTAAACATATTAAAATTCTTTACATAGAGGCAGGATACAGCGTAAAGCTAAGAAAATATAAAGAATGTAAATAACTCCGACGAAAATATAAAAAACGGACTTAGCCAAATTTACTGATGTATAGAACGTTTTGAATGCGATATATTCCTAACTACTTCGTTACATAACGCGTCAGTCTGTGTGGCTTCCCTTTCTCTCACGCATGCAGCAAAGGCAAGCAGCCTCATTTAGGCTATCCGTATTCCGAACACACGCTTCCCTCTCCTCTCTTCGCATGACTCAGTGTTTAATGTATGATCACCATCTATTGTTGACTGCGAGCATATAACCTAAATGTCAGTTATTACTTTTGTAGGGATAAGTAATGATGCTTCTAATCAATAATTACTCAACATCTCCCCTTGACCTTAGACCACTGCAATGTGTTATTACACTTATTGCCCAAATTCCCAGGGCCTCCAGACCTACGTCGTTATAGAAAAGTTTGCGTACTCACTAATCTGAAAGTGGGGCCCTTCCAGAACTAGCGCGGAGAAAAGGTACGTCTCTGTTTGGGAGGATGATTGATCAGTTTGGGTTCTTTAAGGGGCCTTAAAATAGCCTATAAATAATATATGTATGTAAAATTATAGCGTACTTTTTTAACTTGCTACCAGGGGGTGCCCTGACCATTATCTATACGGTATTTGTTATTAGGCATACGGGTACACGACCCTGGATCCGAGAGTCACCATTTTATATACCTCCATCCAGTCCATAAAAATAGCGTCCCTTCTTTTAACCCTCTCCCCCCATTTTTCTACCCTTCTCTTATACCGTTTCTTTCCCTTTTTCTATCTGTTCTATTCCTACCTCCTCGGTTTTTCCTCACAAAAGAGTTTTAGAGGTCAGATGGCAGTTGCTGCTTTTAAGAACCGCTGATTGCCGCTAATATGGAACGCAAGAACGTGTCAAGTAGGGTCTCTACTAAAGACGCCAGTGCCCAGACAGAAACTCTGGTTTGTAACTTGGAATGTACTCGTGAGAAGTCGGGTCCAGTGTGCTTTCATTGAAGAATCTCGCTGGAAGGGCAATAAATCCAGCAACGACGGAGACGGTTACCAGCTTATATACACTGGGTCACCTTTAGGTAAAAATGGTGTGGCAGTAGTACTTTCTGAAGAGTATCAGAGTGGGCTTCTTGAAGCTGATTGTCACTGCAATCGCTTGATGCGTGTAAGCGTGCTGATTGCGAGCGTAACCACAAACTTAATCAGTGCCTATGCCCCGCAGACCGACTGTAGTGCGTCCGAAAAAGAATCATTCTAGTCACGTCAGTAAGGCTGCTGAGCCATATGAATGTGTCTACGGGGGTTTTGGAAAAGGTCTTCGTAATACAGCTGGAGAAACTATTCTGAGAAACAATATTGCGTCGGATCTGGCCGTAGTGAATACGTTCTTCGAAAAGAACCCTCAGCACCTTCTCACGTGAGTTCATGGAGTGACTATTTATGGACAACAAGTAATATTTAGTGACCAGACGGTGAAATATGAGCAAAGTAACTAACTGTAAACTCATTCCAAGCGAAAGCCTGACGTCTTCGACGTCGTCTTCGTATCATGGACTTTAACGTCACCCTGAAGAAAAAAGTAGCCAAGAAATGTAGGTCTCAGATCAAGTGGTGGTAACTGAATGGACCGACTAGCTTTCTAGCAAAGGTGAGAGCTGATGTACACAAGCATCATTTGACCGCTTTTATAAAAGTAAAGGTCTACGTAAAGGTTTTGGTTATAATAAATATATATTTTTGACATTATTCTTAAAAGTTTATTTAAATACGAGCTTTTCTACTTTAACATAGGTGAGCTTGGGTCTTAAATTGGACCTACCTCTGAAAGGGACCCTCTTTCAAGTTATTAAGTACGCATACACTCTTACTTATCCTCAAAATGTCTGCTTTGCTAAAATGACGTTGGTCTGGGGGCCCTAAGATCTCAGTCTATTTTATTTTATACGAGGAACTAATATTACTATGGCGTATGAAATAGCTCATGATGATAAATTATTGATCCAAGATGAAATACGTCAGTCTATATTTGAATGGATAAACCGACGTATACAGGACTTGTCGCATCGATACATGGTTACAAATAAATAAACAATATTTTTCAAAAAATTGGAACTTAGTTTATGATGGAAGCTTCAGATGATGCTATGGCTATAGTACCAGATAACCTGGTAGAAATTAACAATGAATTTGAGAATGATCAGGTTTTACAAGAAATGAAAAGGTACTGCAGGCACGTCTGTGCTGCCGATATGAGTGCGCACGTCTAGCATCTAGACATCTTGGACAATTCCAAAAGTCCTTCAATTTATAATAAAATAGAACTTTACCGAATCCTTACCCTGCACATCGCTTATACTTCAATATTCCATTGAAGTATAAGCGATTTATTTGGATAGGCCCTTCCATAGCTCCGTGGCATGGCCTCCCCAAATAAATTGCGGCAGTGCAATGTCAATATGACTTGGATATCTTCAAAAAGCGTGTCTATTTCCAACTCAAAGGCCGGCAACGTAATAACCTATGGTGTTGCATGGGTTTGAGGGCGGCGGTGATCACTTGCCATCAGGTGACCCGAACGCTCGTTTGCCTTGGCGTTGCGTTTGCTTTAAGAAACGAAAACATAATATATAATAAGTGTTAGATCTCTCTGTAGTCGGTCGCTCATGTCTGATGATTGAGCTCAGGATAGAGGTCAGCATCAGGGTTGCATCTAGAGCAGATGCTCTGCCTCCACCTGTATCTATCAAGTGGTAGTGATAGGGAATATCAGTGCTCGTAGTATTCTTATTTTTCTTTTGATACAAATTCCTCTTTTCTTCCAAACGTTTAGAAGGATCGTATCTTCTTTTGTTGTCCCAATTCATTTTTTTATCTCGAGGACAGCATTTTCTTGCTAAATTCTACTACAAATATTTTTGATATTTCGTATTTTATTTTTATATGTTTATTTAAGTCTAATTCAAACATTAATTACAAGATTTAAACTAAATAGGCATACACACTAATTTGAACACGAAAAAATGTGAAATATAAAAATCTTTTATACTGAGGGCCTCATTCAACTACGCCGTCCCGGGCCTCTGACGGGGTTAGTCCGCCCCTGGTCCTGGGCATCGCATATTAATGACATCAGCTAACGCATGTTTCTCTTTCTATACTCTTTTTCGTCTCAGATATTTTCTCCCTCATACTAATATTTGGTCGCGCAATCTCTTTTCTTACTCATTATTGACTACACAGACGCCTGCTATTTGGATATGACCGAGGAGCTACTTAACAAGTTAGAGCGTTTTCAAAACCTCGCCATACGCTTTGTTTTTGGTCTACGTAAATATGATCACGTTTTCCAATTTCAAACTCAGCTTAATAAACCGCATCTATTTATTACCTAAGAGAGTACGCAAAGGGAACTGGGAACCTAGTACTTTATTAAGACACTTTGTTCCGTTTCGTTCCTATTTCATTCCTTCAAGAGAGGATTGAACCTAAAACTGATGCGCTTACAGCCGAACACTTTGCTGCTGCACCACGATTGAAGAGGATAAGTGAAACAAAAATAATCAACTAATTATTATAATTTCTTTATTTGTCATTAAATGTAAATTAAATTATATTTTTTTTATATTTATAATTAGGTCATTTTAGTATGATTTTCATATTATCAAAAAAAAATATCCGCCTCGATCTACCCTACCTACATACTCGTACATAGATATACGTCGTCATATGTTATAATTTAGTACAGTTTGCATAATATAGCATGGTGAGCAGTGGGAACATAGTGTTAACACTCTCCGTTCGCTATTTACACTTAATTTTCTGGAAATTGCGGGTTACTCAGGGAATAAATCAAAAAAGTCATTATTGAAATTATAGTTGGATATTTAAGGCAAATTAATGATAGGAACTGTATTGTTTTCTTTTACATGAAGTCTTCAACAACTTATTTATGCTGATTCTGCAATGAAAAAATAGAAAGTAAAATAGAATATCTTAATTTAAGAGAGCGGTAAAAGGTAAAATAAATCAGCTTCACGCTGTATCCCGCGCACAACAGGGTTGGTAGAGAGAACCCTTATGTTAAAATACTCCATTCCCCACTTTCCGCTGATTTCAGGAGGAATGCGTATTTAGTGGCGGAACTCAATGACCTGTTTTGCCACTAGAGCGAAGAAATGTAAATATAAATTTAAATAAATATTTCATTTCCTCGAGTGGGACCTCCTCGAACCCATTACCAATCGCGTTCGTGCTCCTGGGCAACGACTGGCCTCAAAGGGTATGTAGCTAAAAATCTTTCCGTTCCCCATATTAAGTCTGAAGTCGACAGTCATGTGTGGGTAGCGCAACTAAACGCCGCGCTTTATCTACTGGATCCGGGATAAATTTAATATTTTCAAAGCCAGTAACAAGCGAATTCACTGAACTGTTTGAATTATTTCCATACCGTCGGTCAATTCGGCAAAAACTGACAAATGAAAAAGTGACCCGAAAATTGTGTGGAAGACTACACAATATATCATATTTACACTCAACTGCATCAAAACAAGTGTAACTTTTTGCAAACATATGCTTGTAGTTTTATGTACATACGAGTATGTGTATATCCATTAGTGTATCGAAATCGAAATTAAACGTTTGAATTAGTCATTAAAATTTACATTTGAGGCCGTCATGGCGTAGCGGCACAAGGGTGACTTTGTGCGCTGCACAATCGACTGGTTGTGGGTTTGATCCCCACTCGAAGAAGTGAAATATTTATTTGCGTCTATATTTCCATTTCTTCGCTCTGGTGTCGAGGCAAAGCGCGGCGTTGAGTTCCCCCACTCAACACGCAATGCCTCTAGAATTTGGTGGAAAGTGGGGAACGGAGTGTCTTAAAACTAGGTTCCCTCTGTCTACCCTGCTATGTGCGGGATACAGCGTGAAGCTAAAATAAAATAAAAACATATTATCCAGCCTAATAGGCGAAGAACAACGCCTGACAAGTACGTATAAAATTTTGGCGCGACTGATTTTTGTTGGAGACCGAAACTATAGCCGAAACTAGATTGATTGGCCGAAACTTTTCGAAATCAGTCGGTTATTTCTACTGTATAATGTCTAAACGGCTGGCAGTTTTGTGACATTCGAAGTGTCTTTGAATTCGTTAGAATTATGGTGTTGACATATATTATAAAAATTTTCCAAATGGAGTTGGAGCAGTAGCTTAGTTTGTTTTTACATTAATTAACTAGTTAAAATGGCGGCTAGGGCTACCTGTGTATAAAGAAATTGTCCTCATTCAAATCAAACTTCGAATAAACGAATATTGGCATTTTGTTAACTAGCACCCATATGTAATTACCGATTACTTTCAAATCTGAAAAAGAGATAAATATATTAAAAAAAACAATAAATTAGAAGAAAATACGTAATGATTGTATTTGAAAGCAGTTACATATGATATCTATTCATCGATATCTCTATTAACTCTTGAGCTTTATAAAATTGGTATAAATAACTTCTATACTTACTAATCTTATAAAGGTGAAAAGTAAAGAAAAGTAACTACCAGTTAGATTTGATAAAATATTTTTGTGTTGGCATAATAATTTATCGAGATAGACTAAGTATATATAATGACGTTAGCGTATATAACGCACTGTATCTGCTGCCGTCAGAGTGCGTAATGTGTCATATGAAACTGTTAATTACTTCAAGTGGACAACGAGGGCGAAGCTGCACTCAATGACTTAGTAAGAAATTAAAAATAAATAGGTTTACCTGAAATATAAAGTAACTTCTCATGATCCTGCACAGCAATTTCCACATTTTCGGGCGCCATTTTGTCGTCCACTCTCCAACATAAGATGGCATCTTGGGCGACATTACCAAAGAACAATGTTCTAGAACCAGGATGATAGTCGTGTGAACCACTTTGTGTGTTTTGTCCTTTAATGCCAAGCGATTTGAACTGCAATTGGAAAATATTTTAAATAATATTTGAGAGCTGATCTATAAGAAATATTAAAGTAGATACTAGCGATTGTAAGTAACTTAACATAAAATTACGCATTTCCCATCCTCATATGAATTTTGGAAAATCAGTGCAAATAGTTCTCTTTTGCTCTCGCTAAGGAGCCTGTTTGATGGAAATCTGTTCCGACTGTGGACGGTTGGGTTCGATTCCCAATGGTAAGGAATAAACTATTCACATTTTTTCGCTCTGGCAAAGAAGATAAAGTGAAACGGAGAGCTTTAATACATCTAGATTAACTTTGCTTACACATCCTGTTATATGCGGGGTACAATATAAAGCTAAAAAAATGTATACGTTACCTGATCCACATTAATCGTTCCAGATTTCAAATATTTGGTATTTACAGAAAATTCTTGGATAGAGGCCAGGGGATGGTAGTATAGAGTTCTTTCCCCGTTATCGTTTGGTTCCGACAGAGCTATACTGAACAAGCCATCTTTCCAAGGTATAGTGTATCCTACAAAATTTAAATTTAATATAAAAATAACTTTACTATACTAAGTCGTGGGTTCGATCATCACAAGGACGAAAATTATAGTCAATATTATAAAATTAGAATAATTAGGCCGTCGTGGCGCAAGGAGCTATAACTCGACGGTTGTGGGTTCGATCCCCACTTAAGGAAATTAAATATTTATTTACGTTTTTATTTCAATTTCTTCGCTCTGGTGTTGAGACAAAGCGCGGCGTTGAGTTCTGTCACTCAACACGTAATGCGTCCAAATTCGGCAAAAAGTGGGGTACAGAGTGTCTTAAAAGTAGGTTCCCTCCGTCTACCCTATTGAGAGCGGGATACAGCGTGAAGTTGATTTAATTAATATAATAATAATAATAATTTTCTTGCTCTGGTGGGCAAATAGTGGCGTTAAATTCCGCTTTTAACACTTGAGCCTCCAAAATTGGCAAATAGTGGAGACCAGAAAAATGCACGAAATTTCACGCTTTTTTGTTTTTTTTTTTTACTTCACGCGAAAATCCCAATATGCAGCGGGAATCTAGTGGTAAAACTGCCGGTTTCTCATGTACCGTTCAATTAGAGACAGTTAAGACTTCAGATCTACTGTTAAAACTTTAACGGCTTTAAGTTTTAAGGCTGCAGTTTCTGTGCCGATCCTGCTATGCAGGAGACTATAGTTTTAATAATCTCAAATATGTATGCATACAATGTACATATATCAAAAGGTTATGAAATTGTCAAAAAACCAACAGTTACCGACGCTTGTATAATCAATGCTTAATGCTTCTAATTTAATACCTGCTACAGTGAAATTTAAAGAACTTTCGTCATGGACAAAAGTAGAGTGATTTATTCTGAA
>DWGR01001441.1:0-16195 GCA_018247715.1 Heliconius burneyi | reverse complement strand
TTAAATATTATACTATTGATTTGGATAAGGATTCAGAATATTCTATGTAAAATAACTGTAATGATTGGAAAAAATTACTCAACTCAACTCAACTCACAATGCCTCCAGAATTCGATGGAACGGACTAGCTTAGCGCTGGGCTAGCTTTTGCCGATATTTATTAATAAATAAATTACTAAAAATGCACAGTAATTATTCTAATTTTCATTATAAGTATATTACTTTCAAAAACATTCTTGTTCTTGGTACTGATTTGGTATACAAATTCCAATTGAATTCCATTAAGAAACATAGAGTTAGATAAATAGCTTCAAACTAAGCGAACATAACACCACAAAGAATACTGATTGTATCTAATTCGTCCGAAATTCTAGTTAATCGTCTTATTTACGTTATTTCCAAATAGGTTTTCTTAGAATATCTATCGGCGACATCGCTTTGTGTAGTGTCTATTGACAAAAAAATCTTTATTAATATAATGAAAGAAACTGTTAGCTGTTTATTACTTAGTATAAAAAGTTCCTTGACCGAAGTGCCGCAGGTGCACAAGGTTGTGACTGTAACGTGATGGATGTGGGTTCGATCCCCACTCGGGAAATGAATTATTATTTATTAGCGGCCTGCCAGCGGCCTGCCAGCGGTTTCGCCCACTTGAAGTACATGATTATTCATTTAATAATTTATAATTAACAAATGCAGATTTATCATAAGAACAAGACATTGATTGCTTTATATTTGTAGGTTTCCATTCAAATACCGATAACTTTCTTTTTAATCAAAAACAAAACAAAAATCCCGGCGCTGAGTTCCGCCACTCAACACGCAATGGCTCGATAAATTCGGCGGAAAGTGTAGAACAGAGTGTCTTAACACTAGGTTCGATTTGCCTACACGCTGTGTGCGGGATAAAGCGTGAACCTGAAAAAGAAGCCTATAGAGATTATCAAGTTTTTATCGAACCCGCGCTTAGTATCCAAGGGATGAGTTTTTTTTTATTTATATTTAAATGAGTATTATTTTCTTGGTATGGAATACCACTATAAAGGCGAAATCTGTGGAAAAGGAAAATTAAAATTAATAATTATTAGAAGAACGTCTACAGAGTAACTTGTATTAAAGTTAATTATTTCTTCCTTTATCTGTTAAAATGAAAAAATTATACCGAGCCAAATATATTTGAAATCGATTCAAGTCTTACGACATTACTGTTTGTATATGTTAACATAATATTAACTCCATATAACGTTTCTTAATTATACACCTAATATTGAATAGAGTAATGAGATCGATATGTTAAACTAAATTGCTTAATCTTCACAATATCTAGCGGGGCTAAACTCTTATTAAATCTTTGACGCCATTATAGTTGCTTATAGTTCAGGAGATATAATATTTATGTATGACAATACATGGTGGTTGTGAATTCGTTTTTTAGGTTCACGCTGTATGAGGGAACTAGCTTCCCTCATAAGCTGTTAAGATCCTATATCTCCAGATCCTATATCTATTCTATATGTGACGCTAGAGAATTCGAATAAGATAATTAATATGAGAGTACCAGAGCGAGGAATCTTTTATTATCTATACCTGGAACCGAAATCTATGAAAGAAGTGTTCATACGCTTCCGTTGCCCACTTTCCGTCGAATTTTGTAGGCATTTCGTGTTGAATAGCAGAATTAAACATTAAACATTCCTTTGTGAACAGAGTAAATTAAAAATAATTTCTCGCGCTCTCAGCCAGAAGTTGTACCAATCCGTAAGTTTTAGACTAGGGAACCAATATTATATATGTTATTTTCATTACATTATCATTCAAAACGCGTACGTGCGTGGTACAATTATAATTCAAACGTAATATAAGCATTGACGAGATAATTAACCACCGTACAATTAGCAAGATGTCGATTCGAGACAGAGGATTCCTGCAAATATTTAAAATCTACATATTCAACAGCATCCCATTTTAGTAACATTGGTGCCCGTTGAGAAAATCTCTTAAGATGAGAGTACACTGTTAATGCTGGCGGTATAGATACCTTTTAATTTTGTCTTTATTGTTTTGTTAACGGTATGCTGGTGAACTGCTCAGGGTGATTATGATCTTAAAGTTTCCTAAAACAATATTTACATTTAAAATAACACAGTGGCACAGCGTGTGGCTTTCTATTTGATCGTTGTCGGTTCGATCCCTATTTGGAGGAATGATTATATATATTTGTTTATTTTACTGCGCTAGCAGACGAATCGCAGAGTTCATCGCTGTTACTCAACATGCACTATCACGATTCAGACTGAAAGAGGAGAATGGAACGTTTAATCACTAAGTCCCACACTGCTATACGAGAAAAAGCAAGAAGCTATAAGCTACAATGCCGTATGTGGTTTGGGTTGAATCACATAATAAGAAACAGAATATTGTAAAGTAAGAAATATATACGTACATATATCACAAGAAAATATATTGTATTTAACTTTAAGCCCTAATAAAAACCCGCAACCTTCTCCCTTACAGTCAGACCCACTGCCTCTACGATATTATAGGGCGACCCTAGCTATAAAATCAAAATTCATACCGATACCAAAGCTATATTAGCATTATAACGCTCATGCCCTTTACTGCGCTACAGACCTACGAGATAATGCGGCACGTCCCAAGGAAACGTTATTTTAATTCTGTCTGGATATCAAAGCTAAAGAAATTATACCATTAAGTGTGAATGGGATACGGAGTTGATTTGATTATATCGCCATACTGGATTGTATCCCAATTATATAGACATTCAATGTTAATTATATGAATATTGGAGGGTATGTTTTTCTGTCAAAATTATTATTGTATAATATTATAATACATTCTACATTAACCAACTTTCTTGTGTAAGCTATAAAAAAATACAATCATGCTGGTAGAAAAAAATTGACTTAGGTTTACCATGAAAATAGAAAATATACTCGTATATGAAATGAAAAACCACCACTGTGATTTAACTTGCCATTCTAATTTCTCTTATAAATATTTTTAGTATTATAGTCCCATTTTGTCTAAATAATTAAGTGATATTGTAGCGGGACAACTTAAGCTGCATAAAACCAGGCAAGGCAAAGGGAACCTAATACTCCCTTCCCATTAAGTCACTTCCGCCTCCCAATTTCCATCGAATTCTGGAAGCATTGTGTGTAGTTTGGCGAAACTCAACGCCGCGCTTTACCACGAGAAAATGTAAATATTAAATATTTAATTTCCTCAAATTAATATCGAACCCACAACTTGTCGCAGCCGCACGTTTGTGCCCATGTGCCACCAGACGCTTCTATAATAACTATGCTAAGCTTATCTACTATATACCTGATAATTAAATAAATTATTAACTAGAAAATGGTATGTATGGAATTTTACAGGAAAGTGGAACTCAAGCTGGACCTTGATGTTTAATTAACCAGTTTTCTAATGAGGTAGGGGTTGTCTCCCAATTATATGGGATTAGCCGCTGTAAGCACTACGAGCTAAAGAGCTTAACAGGTTATAATAGTGTATATATAACATTTTATCTTCATAATTTTAATCTGAATTTGAAGCTGTTACATATTTTACCTTCTCTTCTAAAAATATATTTTTAGGTTCACTATGTATCCCGCACATAGTTTTATACCCTTTGTTTTATACACTTTCTGCCAAATTTTTAAGTTGTTGACTGATGGAGTTCAACCCTGTGCTTGGTCTTGTTACCAGAGCGAGGAAGTGAAAATAATTCCCCCAAATGGAAATCGAACGCACAACCGTCGTGTCAACCGCAGCTTTGCGGCTTCGCATGAGTACCTACGAATTTAAAATACAGCCAATTAATTTAATTTTAGTGTAGATTTGCAGCAATTAAGTTTGAATTGCAAACACTTTAAATAATTGGGGTATTAACCGGACCAATGATTCTGTATAGAAATATTTGGAATATATATGCAATAATAAAAACAGCCTTAAATCTAAGCTACGAACATATATATAACGTACTCTTGTGTTTATAAATACATATAAGAAAAAATATTTAATGTTTAAATGAATACGTATATGTAGTTTTGAAGTCGGTTTTTAGTATTATTTTTCAATTACACAATTCAACATGCAATGCCCCATAATCTGATGGAAAATGGAGAACAGAGTGATTCAACACGAGGTTCCCTTTGAGTGCGGGATACAGCGTGAAAATATAAAAAAATATTAATTCTATTTTCCACATAATACAATTGATGTACTTATTTATATAGTTCTTACTGATTCATATCGATATTAGTTAAGCACAACAGCTTAGGTGCGGGCTGTTAGACTAATTAGTCAATTAATTATAAACGCTGCCTTTTCAAGATACGGGTGTGGTGCCTTCGTTTTATAAATAGCTTGTGACTTAGTGACCCAGTTGCAAGAAAAAAATGGACACAACGGCGTTAGGTTCCGCTTTTTAAAAGATAATGTCTCTAATTCGGACGAAAAGTTAAGAAGGTGCATGTGTTGACATATGTGTTTGCTATTAGGAAAATAATGCGATTTGGTCATAAATGGTAAACGGAATATCTTAAATGTAGGTTCCCTTTGTCTACAGAACAACAAGCGGAATAGACTGTGAAGCAAATCCATCGTGGCGCAGTAGGCAGCCGTGTGACTGTAGACGACACGGTCTCTGTTTCGATACCCACTCAGGGGCATGAATTATATTTTCATTACTTTGATTTAGTAAAAAGGCAAAGCGTAGGCACTTAAAACGCAATGCCTTTAAAATTCAGCGGGAAATGAGGAATGGAGTGTTTAAACACTAGATTTTCTCCGCCTTCTCTGCCACATGCGGCATACAGCGGACAGATGAAAAAAAATTGAAAAAGTCTAGTTAGGGTGCATCACCAATTTAACGTTTATAAAATATACAATACAAATATACTCTACATTCATTAATATGCAAGGTTGTTAAAAGTAAAACAATTTATACTGATAATAAAATTGTAGTGTCGAAGCTGCATATTGAATATTTTACAGAACTGTATTCGCATAACGCCAAAGAAAAGTAGCAAATATTGCTATTAAGTTAAATTTATGCTTTTAAACATGCACATATGTTTATATAAATAAATAAATAAATCACGCTTCACGCTGTATTCCGCACACAGCGGGGTAGGCAGAAGAAACCTAGTATTAGACACCCCGTTCCTCATTTTCTGGTGAATTGTGGAAGTATTGTGTAGAAGAACTCAACGGCGCGCTTTGTCTCGATTCAGCGGAGCGAAGAAATGGAAATATAAACGTAAATAAATATTTTACTTCATCGAGCGGGGATCAAACCCACAACCGTTGCGTTACAGTCACACCATTGTACCGCTGCGCCACCACGGCCTCATTATGTTACATTTTATTGCTTTTAATTTGGATATAGTATACCGATTATATGTGCTTTGACTAGCCATATCGGGGAATAAAGAATATGCTTATCATCGATTTAAACCTACAACCACTGGGTTAAATAATTTCCTAGTGTGTAGAACCATAATGGGGTCATACGTTGCTTATCTTGCCAAACATATAAATACGCTATGATAAACATTATTAAAATTACACGAGGATTTATGAAACCGTTATCTCCATATTTGGCAGAACTACCCTACTATCTATATATTATCCTAGTGTGAAAGTGACCTTACACACTCCATTTCATTTACGGCCTTGGCTAGATAGGGATAGGATAATGAGCCAAGGGTTGGCTTGATTACATTGCCACATTTGAAACAGAGCAAACATAAATGGAAAGATTGAGACGTTTTCGTTTATTTGGGAACTGCTGTCCAAAAGACTGTCAGTTTTTTCGATTTTCAATAATGTTAATTGAAGAGAAAAATTGATCATTAATAGCTGTACTAGATTTCCTAATAAGACTTCACATATTATGTCAATCCTAAATTTTTCTCTTTCAGAAATGTGTTATAAACAGTTTTAAGCCTTTTCAGAACATTTAAAGATATTTTTTGCTAAATGGTGCCATGGAACCAAATGCTGATAGACTAGATGTTTTTACTTACTCTGAAGATTCTTCATCTTCCACATTATATGATGACAATAGCTTATAGCTATTTAAAAATTTATTAATAAAAGAACCACGCGCCACGGAACTGTGGAATAGCCTACCCGTGGCAGTGTTTCCAGGTTTATATGATATGGGTACCTTCAAAAAGCACGTCTACCTTCACCTTAAAGGCCGGCAACGCACCTGTAGCTTCTTTGATGTTGCACGGAGTCGTAGGCGGCGGTGATCACTACTTACCTTCAGGTGAACCGAACGCTCATTTGCCTTGTTCTTTTTCCATAAAAAACAACCAGAAATACCGATTCAAATCCTGCAAAACTTGAATTTATATGTACAAAATAATTTAATACATTTCTAAAGAATTGCCGTATACTGGAATAACGTACATATTTAGTCATATTACAAAATCTACAATTTGGCCAAGAATTTCGTAAAGGGTGTAGAAATAGGGCGAAATAATTGCTTCCCGTTCTCACGACGCCTTGACGCCACTCACTCCTTTGTTTGGCGTATAATTGCGCGGTAAGAATAACTTTGGCAAATTTGAGTGACGAAAAGTTATTTGAAAAAATTTATATGTTTCACCTTTTTCATTTGTGATTCTGGTTTCGATTGTTTTCGATTCAACGACGTCGTTTGATCTCGATTTGTATTGTGTATTTTCATATTTTTGAATTTTTGAGTCTGTATTTAGAATGAGTGTGGAAGATATTAGGAGAAAATTTTGACTTGAAATAAATTTGTTATTATTTTATATTTTATTTATAGGCCGTAGTGGCGCAGCGGCACAAGGATGTGACTGTAACGCAACGGTTGTAGATTCGATCCCCACTCGAGGAAGTGAATACGTTTATATTTCCATTTCTTCGCTCTGGTTTCGAGGTAAAGCGCGGCGTCGTATTCCGCCACGCAATATGCAATGCCTCTAGAATTCGGCGAAAAGTGAGCAACGGAAGAGTCTTTGCACTAGACTCCCTCGACCCGCCAAAAACTAAACAGGCTCATTTATATAACACAACGTCTTTTTTAAAGCATAAGCAATAATAAAATCCGTGCCGACGTAAAATAACAAGTTTTCTTTCGTTGCGTTAGGAACTTTTTTGCATTATTCATGGTCGTAAATTCTTCGTCCCCACATTTCACTACTGCTTCCTTGTAACGGATTGTATCTTTGTGACGTGAGAGAGCTACGTTAGGAATGTTATATAATTCGTGAATATTTATTTATAATATTCATTCTTTGGTACGTAACGATTTAAATTCAAATAATTAAACAGTGCGTGATGATGAAAAAATATAAGTTATATAAGTACAGCTTTTTCCAAGAAAGCTTCTACTACATACTGACAGGTATTGCCATCATAAACATAGATTCGGTAACTTGACGACTAATTCTGGAAATGTTACCAGTTCCAAAATATATAGTTATTTCTCTACTTTAGTATCATAAATGAATCTTATTTTGTCATAATGGAGTAATAAGTATAAATGAAATATAGAAAAATTGACCTCGGGAAATATCCCGAGATCAATTTACACTTGTGAAAAAGTTAGAAGTACACGAGCATCACGTTTTGTATGTAGTAATTTTATTAGATTGCATAATAATTGAGGCTGTTGTAGCACAGCGTGTGGCGGTAATCGCGACGGTGTGACGGTGTTCAATTTTCATTTCGAGGTAACAAATTAATAATTAATTAATTAATTTTTTCACCCCAGTAATAATACTATTATTCCTCTGTATATTTCCTCTGCCTACCATGCCAACAGGAAACCGCATGAAGGTCAAGGTGTGACTGTAACGGTGACTGTAACGCGACGGTTGTGAGTTCGATACCCACTCGAGGCAGTGAAATATTTATTTACGTTTATATTTCTATTTCTTCGCTCTGTTGTCGAGGCAAAGCACCGCGCTTTCCTTAACACGACGAGTTCTGTCACTCTACATGCAATGCCTCCAGAATCAGGCAGAATGTGGGGAACGGAGTGTCTTCCCTCCGTCTATCCTGCCGTGTACGGTATAAAGTGTGAAGTTGATAAAAAAAGATAAATTAAGATCTCCAAAAATATTTAAAATTTATCAATCATATAAAAAAATGAATCTGAATTATAGTTAACTTCAAAATTAAGGCTGACATGTTAAACGGATCGGCGAAACAAACCATGCGCATATTTATTCCACAAAAGAATCAATTGTATTCGAATAGAACAGTAAAAACTGAGTGTCCACGCAACAAAAGTGGCGCAAAATTTTTCATAACTACAAAAAAAATCTTTTCACAAATTCCGAACGTAAAACATAAAAAGTTTAATCAAAATACCAGCAAGTGGAACGCGTGCGATACAATACCAGATAAACCTTCGAATTTATCACCGCGTATTTATGTCCCATACAAAGCTTCTTCCATCCGTTATCAGATCGAAGAACAAATACAGCTTTGTGAATTGCGAAATATGACTTTGGGAGGTGGGATTTCGTGTGGTAGACTCGTATGTCAAATTTGTAATTTTGTTAGTAATTTTCTTCTTATTTCTTATATACGTTTTTTATTATTATTTAGTTTTTTGGAGACTATAGGCGCTCTAAGAAGAGAATTTGGGATAATTTTACGATTATAATATCCCTATTATAATGTTTCTCTATTATTTTATGATTAGATAATACTCAGTTCTTCGTTTTCTTTTCCTTTCCTATACTAGGCGGATTGATGATATGGTCAAGGTCACCGGAAGCTGATGTATACAGGCAAGGCAAAACAAATCATCTTGGATATACTTTTAAAAGGCTAACAAGTTAACAACCATAAAGAAATGAGTTATGTTTTGAAATATTCCATCTTATTACATTATGGTAACATCTCATTTTCGCGTAATTCCATTTTAAATTGAATGTTAGAATTTCTATCATATTTGAAAGTTATAAGCGTTTGTAAATTAAATTATATTGTAATAAGTTTTAATTTAGTACCGAGAAAATTAAATATTATGTAAAACACATATTTAAACTTGTGAAGTACATTTCACGCTTCGTTTGTACAGTGAGATTAACAAATACAGATTTACTTATTTTCGTGATAATAAACGATATGTTGGTACATTTTCTGGAGGATTATTTTTGTTTTCACGTAGATTCACGCTGCATCCCGCACGTAGCAGGGTGGGCAAAGGAATTCTGGGAATCCTAGTGTTAAGACACTCCGTACACATTAAGGCATTTGCTTTTGCTTTGTGTAAACTGACGGTTGTGGGTTCGATTCCCACTTGGGGAATTAAATATTTAATATTTTTCTTTGCTCTGCTAACGACGCAAGACGTGGCGTTGGCTTAGCGCCACTCAACACGCAATGCTTACAAAATTCGTCGCAACGCAATGTCACAAAAGAGGGTAACGGAGTGTCTGTACTCTAGGTTCCCTCTGCTTACTCTGCCATATGTGGGATAGAGTGTAAAGCTAAAAAAATTAATAAACACTTAGCTGCGTTTTCCACATACATATCTATTTATTTATACAAGTGTATGAATTTAATTTATTTTACAAACTCCGACGAATGTGTACTTTGAAGGCACGAGTGGACGACGAGGGCTTTACTTTACTACAAAGATGTTTTAATGACCAACATGCACAGATAAATTATTTGAATATTATACTTTTTTAAGCCGACTGCGGCGATGTCAGAAAGGAGGGTTATGTTTTTAGTGCGTATGTACATATGTATGTCCGTTCTTTTGTTTCCTTATAACTGTTAAACTGCTGAACCAGTTTGTATAAATAATTCATTGGATTTATTTGATGACGTTTGTAATACTGGATTAATATCGTCATCAAACGTCATCAGTATAATTACTAATTTGGTTCATGCAGGTGGTTTATTCCCATTAAGACACATGCATTCCTGACTTTCGACTGAATTAGTGACATTATGTGTTGAGTAGCAGAGCTCAACGTCGCGCTCCGCCTTGTTATTAGAACAAAGAAAGAAAAATATTAAATTATTTACATTTCCCTAAGTGAGAATCGAACCCATCACACATTTACATTCGCACGCTTGCGCCCCTGCACCACGATATACATCAAATCATGTCTAGTTATACTATTTGCGCCTACTATTATAGTTTTAAATATCCTTATCTTCACTGATTTCATCAAATCAGTCAAAAAACTTACCGAATTGTCCGTGAAGTAATATCACAGGCTTACCAAGTTCGTAAAACGTTATATCGTGTCGTAAAGCTAAATGGTTGAGCCCATAACTTCATTTAATATGAGAATGGTCTATATTTCGGTCTAGATTGCTAAATTTTAGGCTATTTCCACGGAAAATAGAATTTAAGCCAGTACATTTAATAGTTAAAATAAAATCAGCTTTAGGCTGTATCCCGTATACAGCAGGATAAGCAGGGGGAACCTAGTGTTAAGACACTCTGCCCCCACTTTTTACCGAATTCTGGAGGCATTGCGTGTTGAATGACAAAACTCAACGCCGCGTTTTGCCTCTACACCAGAGCGAAGAAATGAAAATTCCTCGAGTGGGGATCGAACCCACAACCGTCGCGTTACAGTCACACCCTTGTGCCAGTGCGCCACGACGGCCTTAATTTAGTCAATTGCTACACCATGACAGCTTTTATTTATTTTATTTGTGTGTTTATATGTTTAATATCCTGATTCGGTTTTGGTAGTTAAATCAATAATGGACGTTGCCCTATTTCAGTCGGATAGTAATACTAAATTTAATTTGGATTTCCAGTTGACTTCGTCATAGCTGAGTTGGTATTTGTTTGCCTTAACGGTGAAGTAGCTAAGTTCGCATCTTGCTTGTGGTAAAATTTGTAATATAACCCGATTCTAATAGGTTAAATGTATTTAACAAATTGCATTGTAATATTTATATTTTCTGAGCTTCACTCTGTATCCCATAAATAACAGTATAGGCAGAGGGAACCTGGGAACTTAATTTTATTTTGAAGCCATTGAACCGAATTTTGAAGGCCTTACGTGTTGAGTAGTGGACCTCAACGCCGCAAACTTATTGATACTACTATTACTATAAACTATTATTTATATATAATTTATGATCTTACAAAGTCTTCAAAGGTTTGATTACGGACCTTTCAAAACAAAAATTGAGTAAAGATATAATTGGTGTATGATTAATACCCTGGCTTGCTCCGGGAGCTTCTTAATTTTGGCTGCCGCTATATTTCAGATGAAACGTATGACTAAATTTAATTTGAAATTCTAGTCAGGTCACTAACTAATGGTTACGTTGGTTAAATAT
This sequence comes from Heliconius burneyi, assembly GCA_018247715.1. Lineage (NCBI taxonomy): Eukaryota > Metazoa > Arthropoda > Insecta > Lepidoptera > Nymphalidae > Heliconius > Heliconius burneyi. The sequence continues at coordinate 4,855 of DWGR01001441.1, read as the reverse complement.
TATTTACATAAAATGTATCCTGTGGGAAATAATTTTTCTATCTTTTGTCTTTTCTATTATTTCATTTTATTTACATTCATATATCTACACTATAAACTACTTTGAAATAGACTACTTTTTAGGAAGAAATTATGAGTAAAACGATCACTCCGATTCTCTCCGTACTAGGTATTTGTTGGTAGAAATAATCTAGTGGTCAGATACTCCTTCCGTCGGAATTGCGAGTTGAGTGACTTAACACTGTTTATGTAGTCTAAAAATGAAAAAAAACTTAAATATTATCGTTTTCAGGCCATGAGCTGGTAGCACAAGGCTGTGTGTATAAACGAGATGTTTGATTACCTCAACTCGCCATGCCTCAGAATTCGGCATAGAAGGGAAAATACAGTCTTCGTCTAAATCTTAACAGGAACAGAGTGTCTTAAAACTACTTTCTCTTTGCCTACCCTGCTATGTACGGGGTACAACGTGTATCTAAAAAATACTTGAAAGCATTCTATTCTTTCAAAGTCATAAATTTTATATACGTAGTGGAATCGTTTTCATTCGGACTAAGCCGAGTCTGATAGTGCGACAATAAAATATTTTTTTTATCATTCCTATAACTTGTTATATTTGTTGGTATTCCGACGTAATGGCAAGTGTCTGATTGAAATTTGATAGTTTTGGGTTCTTTTTTTCTAAATAAATTTATGAAATTCAGTGTTTTATTTGGATAAGTTAAACAAAGTATCGCAATTCAAAATTCAATTTCAGTTATGGTAATCCACTCTGGTACCACGACAAAACGGTGGCGTTGAGTTCCGCCACTCTACACGCAATATCTCGAAAATTGAACAGAAAGTGGAAAAATAGTTTTCACAGGTACCCTAAGCCTACCGTGCTATGCGGGAAAAAGCGGGAAGTTGTTCTTTACATAAATTTTCACACTCACGTATACTAATATAATTATTGTAATAAAATAATGCAACTGGAAATCCTCTGCACTGTACAGTGTACGTTTAATACAATTTAAATATGCAGGTCGCGTTTACCATACCGGTTTGTCATGTAAAATAAAGGATCTGCAAATATTCACCATATTTTTTTAGTCTTTGTTTTTACTATATTGAAACTATATTTTTAATTTATTGAGGGGTAATTTTGATTGTTATAAACATATGAATAAGTTATATTTTAATTAATATTTATTTTGGGAAATATAAAAAGATTTAAATTTATTTTTTTATAAAAGAAATCCAGTGATATCCTTAATGCATTTTTTTAAAATTTATTTTTTCTTAATTATAATATCTCCCATATTTCAAGTATAGAATCAGACTGAGGCCCCTAAGAATCCAATCTAAGCTTCAATTGACGCACTGCTTTATATTTAATACCACATATCATGACACGCAGGAGGAATCTGTAGATTGCTTATGGCTTGGCAGGCCTCAATTCTATTATCTTCTTTAGAATGTTGTCCCTATAATAAAAATATAAATCATCGTTTATAATTATTATAATACTTCCCATTGGGAATCGAATCTATTACCCCTATGTTGACAACCAGACGCTGTAACCTAATTTTAAATATATATATTTGCTTACAACAAATGAAATTCTTAATGATCACACTTCTTCGACGAAACGATACTATAACGATAGCGTCGTATAAATAAAAATAAATCAGCTTCACGTTGTATCCCGCACACAGCAGGGTAGGCAGAGGGAACCTAGTTTCAAGACACTCTGCCAAATTCTGGAAGTAATTCGTATTGAGTGTTATTGTCAAGTTACATACAGATGTCAGTAGTGTCAGCAATACAGGACCACCACGGCTCAGACGGCAGTACCGCTGTGAAGTTTTATTTATATACATGGCATTTAAATACGTATGTTCGTATGTCTTCCTCTATATACAGAAAAAAATGCTTTCATGAATATGCAATACGGAATTCAGCTCCGGAAAATATTTCAATAGGCACTCGTTATAGCTATCACGCTATTCATCATGTTAAATTCATGAAATAAGATAAAGGCCGTCGTGACGAATTGGGGCAGAGTCTGACTATTAAAGCGATGACCGGTGTTCAATCTCCATAGAGGCAAATTAATTATTTTTATTTCAACACTTTGACAAGAGAAAGTGCGAAATCGAATTTCATCAAGCAACACGTAATGTCTCGAAAATCGTGCAAAAAATACGAAACTTAACTCAATATTTGTACTTTATGAGACATACAATATATTTAGATATATGGCTTTTTCTACATTTATAACTTTATTTTTTAATTTATAAATTATTTCTATTATTGCACAAAGTCATTATTACCTTGATTACCATACAAAATCATTTTAAAAATAGCCTATAACTATATAATATTTATATAGAAAGAAACTTCACATCCTTATGAATTCATATAGCATTATAATCTCGTCTAATCAACAATATCTCGAATATCTTCTCATATAATGGCATGACATTTCTAATAATATATTACAGCTTCGAGTAGATCCTAATTGCTCTACTTGCAGCTAAGGTTTATAGGAGTGTTTACATCCAGTAATACCATTGTCAAGTGAGTCAAGTCTCATTTACAACAAGCTTAAGCTCGTGTTTACTATAACTTTATGTCATATGTGCTTATCTTCCTGTATTATGTTTGTTATTCAATAATATATTATTATAGAAATGATTGTAGGTTTGATTCCTATTAAGAGAAATGATTGTGTAAGTCAATGGAGTATTTTTTTATTATTAGAGGACACTAGTCGTGGCCTGCGTAAGTGTAAGCGCGACAGGTATATGGGTTAGATTCACATTCGGGGTATTGAAATATTTAATTTGCTCTCGTCGTCACCAGGCAAAGCGCGGTAAAAATGTCTTAATGATAATGTAATAATAAATATTAATCTTAACACTAGGTTCACAGGTCTGTTTATACACCCTGCTATAAACGGGCTACCACGTGAATGTAAATATATATATATAAGAAAAGGTGGCTTCAAGTTCTAGTACTGTCCGTTAGTCTAACATCTTCAATTAATCGAAACCCATGGAACGAAATGTACTACCACAAAGATGTAAACTGCTATGTTGAAAACAAATATGAAACTAGAAATTAAGCAATTTCTTTATATAAATGAAAATTTACTCAAACATTAAAAGAAACTCTTACCAAAATCAAATAAAAACATTACTTCAGCGTCCCCATTCCGTAGCCACCTTAAGTTTTATCCAAAACAAGCAAGTCATGAAATCGTAAACAAACTTCGCAATCCGAAGCGAAGCAACGGAAACGGGAATTAGAACAAGACATAGCAATAAATATTTACATAAAATTACAAAGTTTTAATATCCAAGTTGAACTTTTCAAAGCTATTTCTAAATGAGCTGGGACGTTAAAGGATTGTCACAATAATCATAGCGGTTGAGTATTAAGTAAAAATAAATGGTTGAACAAAATTTTGTTATTTCTGTTTCTGATGGCCCTAATGAAGTTGGGAAAGTTTTGGGCCTATTTATTTTATTTTTATTTTCTTTATCCTGGTACCAAGGCCAAAAGCGTGGCATTGAGTTCCAACACTGAACTCGCTATGCTTTGTAAATTAGGCAGAAAGTGGGAAAAGGAGTGTCTTACCTCTTTCTACCCTACTAGCTGAAAAAATAAGTAAAAACGTACAAGTGTCCATGAAGAAAAAAACCAATTAAAAAACATCTAAAAATCAATACAGCAACAGGTGTATATAAACTTTTTGCGCAATAAAGGAAAAGCACAAAAAAAAAGATTAGACGACAAACAACCCAGATACGAATACGAACGTATATAGAACAGAATCGATTATTCGAATGAGACTAAGTAAGCAATGGAGCCAATACGAATTTATTTTTCCCAACCAAATAGATGTCATGTTTCAGCATTCATTACAATTTATGGGAAAATCGGCTTTTTATCTATCGCCGGTATGCTTTATCGGTTCGGCTTGTTCCAAAATGTGGTCGTAAAGGGGTGGGTGCAGATTTCTTTGTACTTTTGGGTGGGTTTTATCTTTTTTTTTTTGGCACTGGGAAAGGAATAGAGATGATGTCTGAAATGGTGGTATAACTGATAAGAGTTTGATTGTTGATGATAACATAGTTAATTCAGTTCTGTTTTTCTAGATATTCTTTATGATATGTATTTGTTTATGGATGAATGGTTTTGTAGTATATTCAAAATCCATGATTTAGTTTTTTATAGGTAAAGCTAAAAGATAGAACAGTTAGAATAAATTTTAATCAAAATTCATGAAATACAATTTATAATACTTGTTCTAAACAGCTTGGACAATATCTAGCTTTGGACTATACTCTCAAAAATATTTAAAAATGACCTGTACAGTAATTTATGCACAATAAATCTCTGATGTGCTGAATTTACTGCGTCAGTAAAATCAATCAAAGTATAAAAAAAAATTCAAAATACGATCAACAAGAATAGCATATCTTTAATAGAAATTATAATAAGAAATCGTCTCACCTGCTATCTCAACCCTAATTTACCCTTTTGTTCTCTAAAGTTCCGGCCAAGGTTATCTATAGCTTGTCTTTGGCATATGAGACATAAATAAATTTATAATGGCGGTAGCCCTGGGAGATTGTTATTCCAAATATAATCTGATGAATGTGCGTGAAAGATAAGGTTCACATTGTGGGGGAGTTTTAAGTTTCTGACGGAATAAACGATCGTTTGTTAACATGTCAGAAGAAAAGTATAAGATAGTACTTAATAACCACAATTTATTGTTCCTTTTTCACATTTTACACGATTCGTACACTTTACACCGCACACTTTACACTGTTTCTATATGACACTTTACACTTATGCATGAT
>DWGR01001440.1:0-16196 GCA_018247715.1 Heliconius burneyi | reverse complement strand
GCCTTGAGTTCATTTAAATGCCGATAACTTTTTTTAATGAACCGATTTTGATGAAACAAACTTTAGATGTTAAATTAAGTTAAAACAAAGCAATTGATTTAATATAAATCGGATCAGTACTTTCGAAAACAAGCGTTACCATACATGCAGACAGGCAGACAAGAAATTCTAAAAAAATATTTTTGCTTTCTTTTATTCTTTCTAAGGGGGCACGACCCCTATCCATTTCAGTAAATAATACTAAATCTACACACAAAATATTTTAACAGTTTTATTATGCATAGATATTTTAAAACATATAGAAATAGATTTTTTTTTCTGGTAAAATTTCGATGCGAAATGACATGCTAATTTAAATTATTCATGTTTTCTAAGCACTCTGTATACTACTGGCCGATTATCCTTCAGGCACGCGCCTAGGGGTGCAATAATGAAAATATTTTTTTACGGTCGCACCCCTATGTGCGTTTTATTATTGAAACAAAATACAATTGGATTCGGTGAATAATTGTTTTTTAAAATATTTTTCATACTAATAATCACCGTACCGTTCATTTTGTAATATAACCGCGTCGCCGACTGTAGACCATATAGCCTAACTAAAAGCTATATATATTTTACTTATATAGCTATAAAGTATATAAGAATACTTAATTTATTATGTCCCTATAAGGTATAAAGTAATTTTATAAGCAAATTGCAATAAAGGAAGAGAAAAAAAAAGACTCTTTAGTCATCAGACGGACAATAGTTATATTAATATTCACGTTTCTTTCCAGCTTAGTATAGGATAGTTTCGTGGACGAATGACTCCTACTATGTAGTAAATTGTTTTAAATCGACTCTTTTTGAAATGGGTCATTTTAAAAGATGATTTTATGTATGCATCCAAGACTTACAATATTTCAAGAAAATCATCAGAATCATAATTACTGTCAGTTTTTACCTCATTACTAGATTATGCGTATTGCATCTGTAGGCGTTACTGTAATGTTAGGATAGAAAATTTAGATGTTGATGCCAAAGCCTAATAGTTGGTCTAACTACAGCCTCATGTGCAAGAGTCATCAGGAAGCTCTATTATAACTCTAGTAATGTCAAAGGTGATCCATTGCTGAGTAATTATTATGAAAACTCATTATATTTATGTTTATATTGTCTGTTGTAAAGATTATATTATTCAATTATATATCTATAATATGTAATATTATTTAATTATTCCATTATATCGTAAAACAAACTGTTTCTTTTATTATTTTATTTACATTTATATGTAAAAATGAAATTTTAAAAAATCATTTCATATGTAATTTATAAAAAAAAGTCTATAATATTTTAATACATTGAAGCGTCTTAATCCGCTAGATAGTTAGCTAGCTATGTATAACTATATAAATACATATATTATACATTTTAAAATATAGATTTTGTAATATATAAATTATATTTCATATATTAAAAACAGTATTTAAGTGTACAATAAAGTTGTGTTTTATTTAGCTGCCGGCCGACGTAGCAGGTAGCTCTGTTTGTATAGCGACGCGACACGCGACGCTCACAAGGTCACTACCGCTTGTAATATCGTACTCGTAACACTGAAATGTGTACATTTTGTCACATTTATGTGTATACAGTTTGATTTTGGTTTTGTAAATAATACGGAACCAGTTATATATTTATACGTTTTATGGTTTATTAATAGTGCTATTTTATTATTAAACTGTTTAAATAAATTTTTATTTTATTTGGTAAACGTGTCGAAGTTTTACCGTAACGGAATTTCATGCCGCCCCGAAAACCGTCTAAGCGCTCTGACCACTAAGCCATACGTTCTTATCAAACTATGTCGGAAATCTTATTGGCTTATTACAACTTATTTATGTTGTTAGTATGTAGCTACAGATAGTTGGTTAAAATTACTATTTGAAAAGAAAATTATAATAATACTGTTTTTTAAGTGTCAGAGATTACTATGAATATATAGCCTTCATTATAATAAAAAAGAATCAAAGCAGGGTAAGGACGGCTCACCGTGTAAAATATTCTTGGACCCAGCACTGTACAATACTGCTGAATTTCAATTTTAAGAACTTTTTGACTAAATAGCTGTAAATTTACATGACAGAGCTCTTTTATATTTTTATAAAAAAATATATTTTCACTTTAATTTCTCGTACACATTATATTGCTGAAAACAAATATAAATTGATGGAAATGTAACTAATTACATAAAATTAAAATAAAAATACGTGTTTCTGAAGCGATTTTCAATTTAAATTTCAAAAGGACTTAATTTGTAAAAGTATACTCTTACATGAAATGTAAATATATATATTTAAAACCAAGAAAAATATAGGACAATTAAAAAAATGTTGTGAAATTTTAAATTAAATTAAAATAAAAAATATATATATTTTAATTTCAGAGCTCCAGTAATGTGCTGACATGCCAAGCACAGCGATCTACCAGAGCACCAAGGCGGTGACGCCCGAAGCTCCCACTACATATGAAGAAGCTTTGGCTACTGTAAGTTATATATTTAGTAAAATTGTAAACATGTTTTGATAGTTAGATATTTGATTTCCCAAGTCTTGCCAGTATGTAGTAGTTTCGAGTTGTTTCTATAATTGTAGGGATTTAGTTATATTATCTTAATTAAATTATTATTAATTATAATTTTATGACAGCGTATAACAACAAGATTAGTATGTTATACTCTACAACAAGGGGCAAGATGAGCTCAAATTTGTATCAACATATATTTCTCTTTATCCCAGATATAGCAGGGTAAGCTGAACTGAGTGGCGGTATTCAGTGCCCCGCTTTTGCTTTTTTTCACACCACCATCACCACCACGAATTCATATAATTATTTTAATTGATTTGTAAAATCGGACTACAGTTATCGTGACCAGTGAAATAGAAAACTGCACCACGATATTGTCATGCGAAGCATTTCAATAAAATATTTCCAATGTTTATATTATAGTAATAATAGTTATTGCTTACATACAAGTACGAGTATATTGGTCTCGGTCCGATTAATACCAAGCATAGAATTTAAAGAGACTTTCCAATACTTTTGTTTTTTTCTCTTTGAAAAAAGTGAAGATGGATGGTGAAACTTATGTGCATGACTAAATAAAATTGTGTTTTTTAGAATAATATATTTATGTCCATGTCACTCGATTTTTTGTCTCTACATAATAACACGCAAATGACTAAGATTACGAAGAAAATATTATCTTGTATTATTAGATACATTAATTCATCATTGTAGACATAATCTATACGAGGCCGTCGAAAGCGTGTGAGTGCAAACCGCGGTAGAGGGTTCGATTCTTACTTGGGAGAATAAAATATTTATTATTTTCTTATCTCTTCGCTATAGTAACCAGGCGAAGCGTATATACGCAATGTCTGAAGAATTTGCCGGAAAGTGGGAGACGGAAGTGGCTTACTGAGAACAGAGTATCTCAACATTAGGTTCCCAGGTTTTCTCGAACTACCCTTCCATGGTCAGGAAACCGTATATGGCTTAAAAATTATTATCTACTATTACAAGGACTTTTTAGTAGAATATATTAAAATATAAGATTGGATATAACAAGTTTCAGTACTTTATAAAATACTTAGCAACGCGATGATTTATACATATAAATATATTAAAAGTATAGGAATATAATAAATGTGACGAAGTATTATACATTCTTGGTGGTCAAGTATAACATACACATGGTTTTATTATGTAACGACCTTAAGGCCACGCCACCAGTAAACGGCCTCTATGGTCAGTGTCGATTAAAAAAACAGGATGTGATGATGACATTCAATGAGCTATAAAATTGCTGGTCACAAGAAATTTTATTAGATTTTTAATATTTTCTTTAATTATATAAAGTTGTTTTTTTATAGTTTAAAAATTATATGCGTTTTAAGAGAGATTATAATCTAAACATATAAATAATCCTAATATTTACACTATCCAGATTGTTATTTACAGCCAAAACATCGTGTGCGGTCCATTTGTCCAAATATAAACAAATGGAGAGCTACCCAAGTTCAAGACATCAAGGTATTTGTCTTCATTTGGACATATGTACTCGTATGTTGGTAGATATTTAAAATATATTCAATAATATCTGATGGATAACTATGTCATACAAACGACAAGATAATTTTTAAGTCATCAAACACATTTAGACGTTGTAAAATATCATGTAGCTTCGCAAAAAATGCGGTTTCTTTGTCGTCAACTTATGGTAAGAGCCATCAACACGAACTGATTGACCATTTTAGACCTACCGCAGAGATGTTTTCTCAAAGAGAATTTGTTTCGGTTTGTTTTTTTTTGATTTTGTAAACACATATTTTTTCTAGGATGTTATTATATTTATAAGTAATAACTTGGTATAAGACAATACAACTATATTTAGAACTAGAATTTTTTGAACTATAGAACTTACTAGAGGATAGGTACGACTATTAAAGGATTTATAGTTTTTTTTTTTTAATATAAATAGCAGGAATTGTAAGCAATTATTTTTTTATAAGAATAAATACATATCTTCGAATAAATACAGCGTTTACGAAACACATCCGTTATTTGCAATACTGTGGGACTAAAAACTAACTTGTGCAATTAAACAAGTTCCTCGCGAACAACTTTCCATTATAAATTGGTTAACTTAGTTAAAAAAAATTAAGGGCGGGTATAGACTGTAACTGTGGCTTATACATTAGTCAAATAAAGAGAAGCACCGCTGTTACAGTTAAGGAAAACACAAAACAGTCAATATCGAAGTCACCTGTGAGCATACTGCGGATAAACCCAATCATTATATCAGGTTTGACAAACGAAAGAAAAACATGTAACCTACCTAGAATGATGCGTGAGGCTATTAAAAATAAAAAATATGCTAATTTCAATAGAGAAGACGAATTAAAACTTTAAATCACATGGGACCCACTCTTAGAATCTTTAGTCTTAAGCCCATCACATCAGAGGGCAATGTTCATTCAGCTCTGTCTGCTAGAAACCAGGGCAGTACACGAGATTTAATTTAAGAAATCATTGACGATAGTATCATACAATAATTATATAAACTGACAGAGAAATGCCCTCAGTGTACCCGTGACCACGCACAACTGCAAAGTGTTCGAAAAATGTATAATACTGAATATACGCGATTAATCCAAATAGTTTCATTTAAGTGGGGAACGGAGTGTCTTAACACTAGGTTCCTTCTGCCTACCCTGATGTATGTGGGATACAGCGTGGAGCTGATTTTGATTTTTAGTTTCATTTAAAAATAATTTCTAATAACTAGGTTTCCTTGCGTATCAAAGTAAGCGGATTGCCCCATTGTGTGAATGGAAAATGTCCATAACAAGGCGAACGGACGCGTACTCGTGTAGTACTATCCGACTGCATACAATAGTAGTTTAGTGCAGTTCTCAGCTTCTGACGCGCGGCCTCGCGAGTACAATATACAAATATATTTATATTTTTAAATCGAAAATTGTGTGTGTACAGTGACATATCTAAATGTGTGTCTAGACAGTGCTAAATGTGTGTGCTTACGTTTTTTCTATAAGTGCGCAATTTATTTAGTAAGTCGTAGATTTTACGAAACAAACATTATTATTATTGGTATTATAGCCAGTTTGTTTTATAATCTTGTATTGATAAATTGGAAATAAGTGCGCGTAATGAGCCTTGAATATTTTACTAAGAACGTTTTTGTTTAACTACCAAGTTATCTATATTATTGCGTTATTCTCACGATGCTTTATAAATCGTTATCGGTCACGACTTACCTAGTATAAATAATAATAAGAATGTATTTGAAATAGTGTAGTGGTGATAAGTAAATGCCTACTATTAACAATTTTATAAATGACTAGTACGCAAAACGGGGCTTCGCCCGCTTTAATATTTTAGTATATGTTATATGTAGCCTGTGTCATTCTGATAGACCTATGCACTATATTTCTATAAAGTTTCATCAAAATCCGTTCATTAGTTCTTACATGCAAGTGGAACAAACATCCATCCTCTCAAATTCTCACGTTTATAATATTAGTAAGATAAGTTTATTTATTACGTTCAGCTTAAATTAGCTCTATGTTAAAAGCAATAATTTTGATGCATTATTGCAACAAATATTCAAATGTTAGTTCATTTTCCTGCTCGTTAGGTCGATCTCCAATGCAGATATTATACATAGTTATTTAATCGTTATTATGTGCTTGTACAATTATATACCAATCATTATCTTAAATAGAAAGAAAATAGAGTCTATAAAAATAGAGTCTCTCATAAAAATAGAGTGATAGAATCGAAACGTCAGATATCAAAGTCCCATAGGGCTGAAAGTGGAGAACTGATTAGTATTTAACTGGCATGTTCGCAATTCCATAATCAAATAATAGAACACTATTAGAGAACGACATTTAGATTTACCATCAAGCTCCCAGCAAAAAATCTCAAATAAATAAGAAAAAAAAGGATACTTATATCTGTTATCACGACAACTGTCAATAACTTGAATCATAGAACATATTTCATTATTAGAATTAATCAGTTTATTGTTTCTATTACAAACCATTGTCGATATATTGCGCATTGATCTCACGTTGAGCCGAATCGATTACGCAAACCCATTCAGAACATTGACAGTTTAAGAATAGCACCATGTTCACAGTCCATGGTGGGTTTGTTTCCATTGTAGAACCGTCGAAGGACGGCGATCGGCGTAGCTGAACTAACGTCAGACACCTGTGTACATAATGGTTTGTCATTGTTGTTGTACGTCACGGCATTATGTAGAGTATAATAATTATTATCGGTTGTTTTCATTTTTATTTTTTAATATAATAATAATAATGTAGCTAGTTAAAGGTGAATATGTTCTTGGGAAAATTATGTGATGTTTATGTTTTTCTTTATATTATCTCGATGGACCTGCTCGGTCCATTCCGCATGGTGAATCCATGGAAAACTTACTGATTTCTTCCCATTTCTTATCTTAATGTTACATATAATATCAAGGTTATCAAATTGGTTAATCTTTTATCTTATATTTTTGTATGTCAATTTCAATCAATCATCCACCCATCCATCAGCCTTTTACAGTCCTCATTTCCACTAATCCATCCAGCCTTTTGCTTTTCAAGCAGATTGCAAAGAATATCATGGGTAAATTAAAAAGATTAACCACCAAACGGAACTTTAATATACAATCTTTGATCTGAGAAACCTTTCTCAGGCTATATCTATCTAATACATTCATTTTTAAGTAAAAACAACGTTGCGAAATATAGAAGATAAATAATATTATACATATAAATATGATTAACCGTAAAAACCAAACACTTAAAGGCTATCGAATATTTGCCAAAATTTACATTTCTTGCAAAACCTTATAAAATCACAGCCTAACAGTGTAAACGAACTTCGTCAATTTAAGAGTAGCCCGTTCACCTTGTTGGTCCGTGGGAGCGCCACTTTATGTAAATACCACATTAACTACCGCATTTCTAATTTGTTTCCATTAATTCAAATTTTAGTTTGTATATATTTTTTTACTTATTTTTCCAGAATGTACTCTTAACTACCTAAAAATAATAACAGTTGCTTATTTTGTGTAGCTATTTGAAACTGAAATGTCTTTAACATAACATTAAATATTTTAGAGTTCCATCCCAAACTGGAATCTATAAAAGATTACTTTGTCCGTTTGCCGATCCGTCTAGATTTTTTTATATAGCTACATATATTTTACATCCATATTATGTTTTTGTTTCTAAATCTATTACTAATTATATTTGAATAGGTACTAAATACAGTTTTAATGACTACCTAACTTTTTAACACACATCTAAATAAATACAAATAACTGCATAAAAGCGAATAATTTCTCAAAAACAATAATAATTATGCAAATTTTGATGACAAGCAGAACTTGACCCTTATAATATAATTTATAAGCAACGAACTTGAGCCGAACGAAGGCTCAATTTTCAATTTTTTATTCTGTTTGACAGTTTGTAATCGGATACAAGTGAAATCTATACGCTTTAATATTATCAAAATCGCTAGTCAATCAAATGTTACGTGATATAGATAATTAACAAGCATATATGATATATTGTGTTACACTTTAAAATGTTTTTGGTATGTTATTTTTAAATTTTTACATGAATATTATTATTTATTTGCTCTATTTTCACAAAAGCGTGGTATTCTCACAAAGTTCCGCTCAACACGCTAAGATAATTCGGTGGAAGATGAGGAATGGTGTGTCTTAGCACTAGGTTCCCTTTGGGTACCTTGTTATATATGGTACATAACGTGAAGCTGAAAAAAAAGAAAAAAGTATATTTACGAGAAATAAATACATTTAAAGTAAATATCCTATAACATTAAATTTAAAAAAAAACCAGCTTCACGCTTTATCCCGCACACGGCAGTAGTGTTAAGACACACCGTTCCCCATTTTCTGCCGATTTCTGGAGGCACTGCGTACTGAGTGGCAGAACTCAATGCCAGGCTTTGCCTCGACACAAAGAGCGAAGAAATAGAAATATAAACGTTATTAAATATTTCACTTCCTCGAGTGGGAATCGAACCCACAACCGTCGCGTTACAGTCACACCTTGTGCCGCTGCGCCACAATGTATTGTCAGTACTTAAAATGTTATATAAAAAATGAATTTGCATATTTAAAGAATGCGGTAAAACGTGCTGTGATTTACGAAACGGTAAAACCTGATTAAACAATACTCGTATACGTGAGAAGGGTTTACTTAGTATACAAACAAAAGAAAATCAATATTAAATAAAACAATTTTAAAGAAGGGAAGTCTTCCCGTGACCACGTCCTACTGCAAAGTGTTCGAAACGTCGGGTTCTTAAAAAATGTAATCATTAAAAATATACGCGATTAATCCGCTTAAAATCGTTTTAATATATGTAATAATCGTGAAAATCAAAGAACTTATTAAAAGAAAGTCAAATTGTATTTTTTAAATGGTTTGTATTAATATAATAAAATATTTTTTCCGAATCAATCATCAATGACAATTTGTCTGAATATTCTTGGCTACCGTATACAGCTATAACCGTACATAGTTTCTAACAAATACAATAAGTAATACATAGATCCGTTAAATCATTTAGCACTTAACGCTACAAATTTATTTATGTCTCAGAAGTCATAGCAATTATTAAAAGAAATTTAAATATTTTTTTCAGCTTTTCGCTGTATCCCGCGCACAGAAAGGTAGGCAGGAGGAACCTAGTTATAAGACACTCCGTTCCCCGCTTTCCGCTGAATTCTGGAGGCATTGCGTATTGAGTGGCGGAAATCAACACCGCTCTGTGCCTCGACACCAGAAGAAATATTTCGTTTCCTCGAGTTGGAATCGAACCCACAACCAGTCGCGTTAACAGTCACACGTATGCTTCTGCGCCATGAATGGAAATTTAAATAATGTTTTTACCTATTATAATAAAATATGTTCTAATAATTCCTAGTCATTAAGTTATTTTCATAATTGTTGCGCTTCAATAAGCACATCTCGCGTGTCAGTGAGTCAGCCGTAACACGATCCCCCCCTCCCCAAGGCGCTACCAAATAAGCGTAGGTACATACTTAAATAATTCTAACGTTAGCGAGTAAAAATACAAATTCAGTATTTTGATTTTAATATCATATAGTTTAAAGAGGCCGTCGTGGTGTAGCGGCACAAGGGTGTGACTGTAACGCGACGGTTGTGGGTTCGATCCCCACTCTTTGAAGTGAAATATTTATTTAGGTTTATATTTCCATTTCTTCGCTCTGGTGTCGAGGCGGCGTTAAATTCTGCCACTCACGCACACGCAATGCCTCCAGAATTCGGCAGACAGTGGGGAACGGAGTGTCTTAACACTAAGTTCCTGCTGTGTGCGGGATACAGCGTGAAGCTGATTAACTTATTTTATTTTTTATAATTTAAGTAATTATGAAACAGGAAAAATGAAAATATTCGGTTCGTAATCTTTTTTGTCTTAATAATTGAGACGATATATGTCTTATGTATCGGGCCATCGTTGTGCACTGGTGCACTAGTTTCTTTCTATGCTACCTGCTACTAGAAGAGAAATAAAAACATATTTATAAGCTTACTTATTTACCTTAGGAATATTAGATCGGCGTTCTGTGATATTATAACAGATATTTATATAATTTGCGGTGTCATTAGTAAACGTCAGATTAGTTCTAAGTATTTTTTTTGTTGCGTAATAACGTAAATCTTAACGAATATTGAATAAATAATAATTAATTCAAAAATAAGCAAAACAAGTTAAACAGGTCTTATGAGTTTAACGATGGCATAACGTTTGAGTACAAAATATACATTTACATCATAATGTTATTATTTTCATAGACATGAACACAGGCCTAAAGTCAGTCTGGTGTTGTTTATGCAGATTTTCCGAAACGGTTAACATCGATGTAAATATTATATAAAAAAAAGAAACACGTCACTACGCCGTTATATCATGGTCGGTCTTAGGTGCTTATTTATGATTTAGTGTGGGTTCAAATTTCACTCGCTGGATCAATATTTGTATCACAATCTAAAGAAAATAAAGTGAACGTTTTTCTTTTCATATGCCTCTATGGTTAAACAAAACGTGCCGTTGAGTCCCGCTAGCCAATATCCAATGTCTTTATTTAAAGTGGAAAATGAAGAATAGAATGGTCTTGACACGAAGAGAGAAAAAGATAATCTTCCTATCCGGGATATCTCATATACGGGAAAAAGCGTAAAGCCTCATCATCCATGATAATTTTAGGTGAATACTAGTCAGCGTTGCCAGATTTTTTCTAAATGAAAAATGGGATTTTTGAACATTTCAAGTAAAAAACGGGACTCTAAAATTATTATTTATCCACTCTAAATTTATTATATATCCATTCATTATAAATAAAGTTTCCAATGGTGATAGAGAACAATATATTTTTTTAAAGAAAAATTTAACTACGCTTAAAAACAACATTGTACCATTTGGTATAGTATTACATAAGGCAGTTAACTCTTCTTCTTCTTCTTTTAATACATAATTTACGAATACACTTATTTACATTTGTATGAAATGATTAGTATCTAATTAAAATCTTAAAGTAAAAAGAGATGTTTCACAATAAGTGAGAGAATAATCCGTGAAAGCGGGACAATGCCTGTCTCAATCGGGACTTTTAATTTTTGGGCTAAAAATCGGGACATGCTGATGCAAATACATGTATGGGATACTATTTAAGTTATTGTTACTTACTTATTTTACGTTTTATATTTGTTATTTAAATTACTTGCCAATAGATGACTAACTATAAATAAGTCATCTTTGCGGCTTAACATAAAATCTCTAATTATATGATTGTACTCAGAAAGGCAAACCTGCCATCTAAGTACACCAATATAGCAGTACTTCTGAGTCACTACGAGGATATACGTCAGCATAACATTAATTCAACCGATGGACTGTAACGTAGAACAAAGAGAAGTCCAGTAGATTATGGCCCGTATTAGTCGTGTAACAATTGTTTTTTTTATGCTGTATCTTGCACATAGCAGGGTAAGCAGGGAACCCGGCTTTCCGCCGATTTCTTGAGGCATTACGTGCTAAGTGGGAATGACCCTGAGTAGGAATCGAGTCCATAACTGACGCCTGTACAGTTGTTTGTGCCGTTTAAGCCTCTAAAAAATTAAAAATCATTAGCAGAATAAGAGTATGCGTCAATGCAAGACTAGTTCAAACAAAAGGTACAGATATCCACGAACAATAAAATATGTAGATGTGTGGTCGACAATCTAACAATAAATATTGGCTTCATTATATTACAAATTCAAGTTTAAAATAAATAGGCGAATTAAATAGATATTTTCATTAAAAAAACCGGACAAGCGTGAGTCGCGTTCGCCTATCGGGGATTCCGTACAAAAATTGACGGCCTTGATCTTTTTTATGAAATTAATAATTGTAGATGCTAGCTGTCAAATTTCATAATTCTAGGTCAACCGGAAGTATTCCTTTAATTTTGATTCTCTTTATAGTATCGAAATACGCGTTTTTTGCGATATCAACGGCCATATTGTTTTTAGTAAAGGTAAAAATATTTATGGGACCGCAGATCTTCAAGCGTTTCTGAGATCCGCGCCCGTCTATCTGTCTGTCCTCTTGACAGACAGATAGACGGACGAACAACAAACTGATATTAATATTAAGGGTTCCGTTTTTCCTTAAAAGGTACTTAACCCTAAAACAACTGAATTTGATTTTATAATTTGTACTTTTTGAATCTCAAGTTATTTTTTACTTAAATTTCATATTTTCGCGCTTTAAATTAATTCATGCGGCGTTGAGTTCTGCCAACACGCAATGCCTCGAGAACTCACGAGGCAGAAATTGGGGAACCTAGTGCTAAAACTAGGTTCCCTCTGTCTACCCTGCTGTGTGCGGGATATAGCGTAAAAAAATTAATTCATGTTAATGAAATATAAAATGATATATGTTACTTACTTTAATACTACTACTACTACTACAGAGACCTTATATTTTTAAAATAGAGGTCAATTTTGTATGCAAATGTGACACTGCATACCTAACATATAGATAAATAGGACCGGTGTGGTATACGGAAAATGTAGAATTTAAACAAATAAAGTATGTTCTATAAATGTGATATAATTGTTTCTACATATTTTATTAGACTCCGAACAAATTGCATTATAATTGCATTTATTATTTAAGGAAAATTGTTAAATGCACTTTGCTGTAATAAACGTTATGATTATTTTTCTTAAAGTGTCAAATTGCAGCTTACTTTTTTTTAAATTATATTACTTTAAACTTTATATTACTTTAAAATTTAAACAAAAAATCATCCTTATATTGTAAGTGAACACAAAAACGTGACTATCGTCGCTTATTTTGCAAGTTTGGAGAGTATAAATAAACGTTTTAATTTGTTTTCAAACGATAGTTTCTCTTTCTCTGATTCAAGATATTATTATTATTAACTCCGTATTTATTATAATTTTGCTTTTGATCTTAAATTTTATTTATTATATTTATTTAAATTAATGAAAGAAAAGAAGAAAAGACGGAAAGCTGTGTAAATGGTAAGATATTGTAACAAGTGAATGAAGTGGTATACTTGGGAAGCATGCTCAGTAGAGATGGCAGATACGAGATGGGTGCGAAAAGGCGTATTGCCTCGGTTGACCTTCGAAAACACAGTATCGATGATACTGGGGGAATGTTACGTAAAAAGCATGAGCCGAACGCTGACGGAGATCCAACCTAACATACATACCCTTCGGGGGGTATGTATGAAGAAGTTGCCGCTCCGTCCTCTCCGTCTACTCCGCTAGGGATACAGCGTGACGCTAGTTTAGTTTAACTTAATAATAGGAAAATTCGAACAATCGTATATTTTATTAAATTGTTAAAAGGCCGCTATTATTATTGTGGCAGGTATCGAAATTTAAATTTCAAATTTATGTCCAAATTTCAATTTATTATATTATTATGTTTAAATATAGTAAAATTATTAAAAAACGGTAGCTATTGTGCGAAATGTTTTCACTGCTTTATAAAAACATGAAACATTATAGATCACGAAGCTGGTATTGCCAAAAAATACAGCTATAGTATTGCAAGCTTATGATAGAAAAATATTTGTATTGAAAGACGTTATTTTGTAATGATTGTGTATTTGCTAAGGAATAAAACATATTTTTCTCTGAATTCAACAAAAATCTATATTTCTTAAATATTACGTAAATGCTAAATAATATTTTTTTTAAGATATGGTATATTTTATTTTAAGAATGTATAAGAAATCTATCACCCGATTTATTTTTACTGTCGTTTATAGTAAATTTAGATTTACTGTATTACATTTAATTAGTAATTAAAAAATGTTTATTAAAGCTAGACGTGGCGCCGGGGTACAAGTGTACGACCTTAAAAGCGACAGGTTATGGGCTTATTTCTTACTGGAGAAAATAAAATATTTTATATTTACATTTCCTCGCACTGGTAACGAGACAAAGCATTGCGTTTAGTTCCGTGAATCCGGTAGAAAGCGAGGCACGAAAGTGTCCAAATGGGGGCAGAGATCCCAGGTTCCCTCAGTTACCCTGCTATGTTTATATAAATTAAATCATAAATATTTTGTTATACCAAAAATATTGGTTACCCTACACATTGATATCGACGCCCGCAGCCGCAGGCGGTCGGCGGGGTTGAAGGTTGTTGCAACAATAAGCACAGGTTAATTAATGCATAATCGTTATAGTACATCGTTATTACTCTTAGTATCGAATGACCGGACGTAATCTGTAAATACGGATAAAATTCTTTAAGTTTGGGTTGGGCTGTTATTATGTTAGTATATTATTCTTTTGTAGTACGGAGAGAATGGTGACTCATCACTTAGGTTTTCTTATATTTATTATTAGTAATTAATCAGTAATAATTTTTGTGAGTAAAGTTATCTTCATGCTATTATTATACATGTGAATATACATTTAGTTGTTACGTTTTCAAGCTAAAATTACTCAACCGATTATCATAAAACTTTGTACACACAATCTTAGAGGTATTAGAAAGGACATAGGACAATTTTTATTAAAAAAACATATTTGTGTTTAAAATAATTTATTCTCCATTAGTTATAATATAGAAAGTTGAAGAGTGTAAAGCCGCGTATAAATCTGTCATATATTTAATAACAATTATCATTAAATATTTCGCACCTAGTTTCGCATTATAAAATGGCCTCGACAACCACAAATCAAGTGCGTAGGCGTATAGCGCTAAGAAAATTAATAGTACATATACGATTATCTGCACTTCCTGCACCGTTGTTTACGTTATATGATAACATTTAAACCGTGACCCAATTCAATGAACAATAAGTTAACATGCATCACAATGCACCGGCCTCGATGCGATGCTGCGATGGCCGCTACAAGGGCGCGGCCAGTGACGAATACCATATACATACATATATCTGAAATATTTAAAAGATGATGGTGACCTAGTCAATGTAATTGTAACTGGTTGTGGGTTCGACCAACACTCGGCTCATAGCGTCGCGAAGCATGGCGTTGAGTTCCGCCCGTAGACCCAACAAGAAATGCCTCTAGAATACGTTGGAAAATGGGGAACGTAGTGTCTTAAACACTAAGTTCTCTCTACTTACAGCGTTAAGCTGATTTATTTTTATTTTATTTAGATAATATACAGATAATTAGATCGTTTGTTAATATTAAAACAATCAATCATACAAAACTAGTATCTAGAGATATTTTTAGAGAAGACATGGATTTTTTAGCTTTAAATAGATATGTTTAAAGTTTTTTTTCGGTATTAATACTTTGTTACAAAAATTGGTTAATTTTTTTTTGGGTAAGCACAAGACTCCTCTGAGATGGACACGGACCGCCCGACCCCTTTATTTCTACATTCATGCATTTAAATATTAACATTTAAAAAATTATATAATATTTTTTTCATTTCATGTTAGAGAATGGCAATATTTTAAGAAAATAGTTTCTAGTTTTTGGCTCTTTTCCATTCACATAAATGTTAAGCCGTATAACTCAGCGGAAATTGCGTTACTAAAAAATTCTTGCTTTCGATTTGCTCGTTTTAACTCTTTTTACATTTTAAGTTATATAACTTAACCACGTGAGACCACCGTGGCGCAGCGGTACAAGGGTGTGACTGTAACGCGACGGTTGTGGGTTCGATCCCCACTCGAGAAAGTGAAATATATATTTACGTTTATACTCGTATTTTTATTTCTTCGCTCTGGTGTCGAGGCAAAGCGCGACGTTGAGTTCTGCCACTCAGCACGCAATGCTGCAACGCAGAATTCGGCAGAAAGTGGGAAACGGAGTGTCTTAACTCTAGTTTCACTTAGTCTACCCTCCTTTATGCGGAATACAGCGTGAAGCTGATTTTTTTATTTGTTTATTAACTTAACCAC
This sequence comes from Heliconius burneyi, assembly GCA_018247715.1. Lineage (NCBI taxonomy): Eukaryota > Metazoa > Arthropoda > Insecta > Lepidoptera > Nymphalidae > Heliconius > Heliconius burneyi. The sequence goes on along the minus strand of DWGR01001440.1, from coordinate 145 downwards.
TATGACCAGTTTATGGGATATTAGGTTTTGCCTCACACGTGCGAATTTCTCGCCAATCTGTCCTCACATGGTTCGTAAATGGAAAAACTTTCTGTATCGATATCGTTGGCGATATTCCTTATTCCCTTATGGGTGAACGTGCTCT
>DWGR01001439.1:0-16205 GCA_018247715.1 Heliconius burneyi | reverse complement strand
TTGATGACCCCCAGTTTCTTCGAGGCCAACTTGGCCTTGCTTTCCAGGTGATCGCGATACTGGCAGTCACTCGAAATATTAAGGCCCAATATGCTGATACTGGGCGCGGCTGTAAGAGGGGTGTTCTTAAAGACTGGCGATACGACAAATGGGGTTTTTTTAGTGGTTAACGCGCTAACTTGTGTCTTCAGAGGATTAAATTGAACCAAGTTCCTTTCACCCCATGAAGAGACATTCTCGAGGGATGACTCAACCGAAGACACAAGTTTATTTCGGCACTCTTCAGCGTTTTCCCGAGAAAGACTTGCACGGCCGGAGTAAACAGCGTCCACCGTGCTATCATCCGCAAAGCAATGAATGCTAGAATCCTCTAACATGTCAGTTCGCTCTAGTATCGGGGCAAAGCGCGGCGTTGAATTCTGCCACTCAATACGCAATGCCTCCAGAATTCGGCAGAAAATGGGGAACGGAATGTCTTAACACTAGGTTCCCTCTGCCTACCCTGCTGTGTGGATACAGCGTGAAGCTAATTTAATTTATATGATTTTTTAGTTTTCTCCTTTCGTGTAATATTGTCACTTTTTTACCGTACATTTTCCTTCGAATGTTTTCCATTCAACATGACATTGGCGAAGTGATTAGTGCTGAACTGGCACGCTCGGATCGTCATAAATAAAGATTAACAACAACAGTCATGTAGTTCAAGAGGGCGAAGCCGCTGGCAGGCCGCTAGTATTATATATAGAGATAATTAAACTACTTAAGAAATCTTAAATCTAGTTTCAAAGTATGTGAGACGAGGTGTGCTATTTTATTTAATTGCTTCGAATTCCATATTTAAACGAAAATCAAAAGATTCTCTTATTTAACATTTTCCAGTGTTATTCCACACTTAGGAACGAGAAACACGTACATACAGTCCAAGTGTCCAAGAGGCGTGGGTTCAAATCCGTTTAAATTTCCGTTCCTAAAAAAATAATATCTTATCTATTTAAATATGATTTTTTTCGAAATATGAATACCATACATACCATAACATTTTTATTGTCATATCTTTACCATAATCCAAGGTTTGTTTAGTGTATGGTACGCAAGGTGTTAACGATTTCTGTCATGTGTTTGTGATAGGAGCTCGATTGTGATTACTGCGCAACTAACCTTTGCCTTTGATATCCATTTTGGCTCAAAAAGTAAATATTGGCAAAGGTAAGTCATATTAGGTACAAGTTACTAAAACGCATACTTATGTCGACACGTTTAATATACTCATGGTACATTTTAAAATTTGCTGCAGCTGTATATGGTTGTGGCCGTCGTGGCGCAGCGGCACAAAGTGTGACTGTAACGCGACGGTTGTGGGCTCGATCCCCACTCGAGGAAGTGAAATATTTATTAACGTTTGTATTTCTATTTCTTCGTTCTGGTGTCGAGGCAAAACCGCGGCGTTGAGTTCTGCCAATCAACATGCAATGAATTCAGAATTCGGCAGAAAGTGGGGAACGCTGTGTCTTAACACTATGTTCCCTCTGTCTACCCTGCCGTGTGCGGGATGAAGCGTGAAGCTTATTTTTTTCTGTATGGGGGTTTCAAAATAAAAAAGAAACCTAAAAGATATTTTTAATATAATTATGACCATTAGGTATTAACTAACTACTCGTATATCAATATTGCATATATGTAGGTGATCTATGTAAATATTATTCCATTTTAAAATTTAAAAACTTCTAATGAAATTCACACTAGTCACACCTCCTTCCTTGGGATGTTGATAAAAATCTTTTAACGACTCAATTGTGAAAAGTGGGAAACGATGTGTCTTAACACTAGGTTCCCTTTATCTTACCCTGCTGTATGCGAGAAACAGCGGGAAGCTGATTTAATTTTTTTTTAAATAATTGTATCTATTGGTCTGTTGTGAAATATAATGTGCCAAGTCCTGACATTACTTGTATCTAATTTTCCATCAATTAATTTGCTTTGACTCTCCGCTTCATCTGCAAGTAATTTAAATTATAATTATATAAACTTTATTTAATATACTAACAAATTTGATTTCGCCGTTACGAAGCCTGAAACGAATTTGAAAATAATATAAAATGCATTCCACTTTTATTACTTCTGTAAATATTGAAAAATTCCAAGAATCCCATATTCTTGGAATTTTTCAATGCTACCTTTACCTACTAATATGAAATATAAATAAAGGCTAAAGCTAATAATACTCTTATAATAAGTCTTAAGTGATATTTAAAATAATTGAAATAAATGTAATAATGAAGAAAAAATGCTTTCTTTTAAGTTATTTAAAAAAATATTAGTACATGTGGCGTAATTCAAGCATTGCGGCGTTGAGTTGAAAATCAAATCTCCAAAATTTGGCGGACCTTCCCATGCTCTCTGTTTACCCACTATGCGCGGGATACAGCGTGATAATAAAAAAATACAAAAATGTAAGACAATACAAATGTACTTCATTTATAATAATTACTAGTAAGTACTTACCATGGTAAATGATGTTAGAAATATGATCTTATAGCTAATATCCAGCACTATCTGGAATAGATAGGTTTCTTGAGTAGCCATCCTAATAAGTAATTTAAAAGGTTATATTATTTACTATAAATTTCAAGATGACGACGCTCCTCGGTCTGACTTCATCCTGATGCTAATTGCGTGAAATGATCTTGCATCAAATTGATGGTTGAGTGAGTCTTAATTGATTCGGTTGTTCTCCTTATTGATTAGGGAAGGGATGCGAATATATTAGTCATGAATAAATTTGTGTATGCCAATAGGATGACTCTCGTTTTCCCGACTGCTAAGAAAGGGAATGTTTTTCGCGCGTATCTTGAATGTATGTATTTATTACATCATATCTCCAGAACCGCTGAACGAATTTACATAATTGAGATATCGTCAGATTCGTTTTAGCAGCCCAAGTGTTCTTAGATAGGTGACATTAAAAATACATCATGGAGGCTGCGAGACGCCATTTTACTTAGTGATAAGAAAATTTTTGGTTTCGAATACCACAATATGGGTATCGAGTTCAAGAGCTCAATGCGAGGATTTCAAAAAGGTATATCATGATTATCCTTATCCTATAATGAATCCTAACTAAAAAGTGAGTTTTATGCAGTCGGGGTTTTTGTTTTTTCAAATATCTTTACATTTTAACTATGTTTAATTGTCTTCAAGTATACGAAAAACAAATGTGATATTGTCAAAAATTATTACTTTCAAAAACAAGTTCGAAAGCCTTAGCGCATAACTAAAAAACTGACGTGAAATGTTATTATATGTATATTTTTTAGCTTGACGTCGTATACTGCACATAGCAGGGTAGCCCGTGGGAACCAGAGTTAGTGTTAAGACAGTCCGTCCCCATTAAGACACGTCCGTAACCGTTTCGCCCAACTCTGGAGGCATTACGTGTTGAGGCAGAACACAATGTCATGTGAAAATATACATATTCCTACCTAAATATTACCTCAACTATTTATAAACGTTACTTGCTCTACAAATTATCTTCACGCTGTATCCCGCACACAGCAGGGTAGGCAGAGGGAACCTAGTGTTACTTTTGTGTGTTAAGACATTCCGTTCCCCACTTTCTGCCGTATTTTGGAGTGCATTGCGTGCATTGCGTGTTGAGTGGCAGCACTCAACGCCACGCTTTGCCTCGATGCCAGAGCGAATAAATGAAAATATAAATTGAAATAAATATTTCATTTCCTTGAGTGGGAATCGAACCCACAACCAGTCGGTTTTTACTGTCACACCTTGTGCCCCTGCGCCACGACTGGCCTCACTCACTTTTTTTTTAACACACATATGACTTTATTCATTTCTAAGAACTATGACTAACTATATGCAGGCTATACCTAACTGGTATCAGAACAAATATTATTTCATTATTAGATTGATATTGGGGAAAAAGCTTGAGTCACAAAATAAACGTTTGTATAGGTTTCAAGAGATATTTTACAGTAACAATTATTTAGAAGTACCAGCTTCATGATTTCTACCTAAAACACGTTTACACTGTAACTCTCATATTACTCTAATGAGTGATTTATATCACATACTGTTTGCTTTATTCAATTGTCAGTTTTTTTTAACAGCAGGGTAGGCAGAGGGAACCTAGTGATAAGGCACTCCGTTCCCAATTTTCCGCCGAATTATCGACGCATTGCGTGTTGAGAGGCGAAACTCAACGTTGCCTAGACACCAAAGCGAAGTAATGAAAATATACATATAAATAAATATGTTATTTCTTCGGATGGAGTTCACAAGCAGTCTGGCCTCTATTGCTCTCCACCAACCATCATAAACACCATCGGTTCTCCATTTAATTACTTTGCAAGATTGTTATATTTGCTAAAAATTACGTTTTTTTTTATGGTAAAAGGACAAGGCAAACGAGCGTTCGGGTCACCTGAAGGTAAGTGATCACCGCCGCCCACGACCCCGTGCAACACCAGAAGAGCTACAGGTGAGTTGCCGGCCTTTAAGGTGGAAGTAGACGATTGATAAAAAGGTTCAATTTATTTTCAAACATTTGAGATTAGAAAATCAAAGAGGGGAACCAATTAAAGGAAGAAAATCAAAGGATATTATCAATGTCTGTGTGTTATATTTTTCGTCAATTGATATTTTCTTTGTGACTTGTTCACACAGTGGCGTAGTGAGGGGAGAGCAAGGGGGGGCATCGCGCACCGGGCAACACTCAAAAAGGGGCGCCAAATAGTCCACAAAACTTTTTAAAAATACATATGAAATTATATTGTGTTCGCCTAGGGGGCGCTGTAAAAGTTTTTTGCCTCAGGCGCGACTTAGTCTCGCTATGCCACTATGTTCACATAACACTTTGGATTTTACAAATTCCAACAAAAAATACTAGGCATAAGATCACACATTTTGAAGGTTATTTCTGATTGCCACGCAGAGTAATAATATTTTTAAGGAAAATTATCCATTCAGCCGAGAAATTGACATACAACTAAAAATCATCATTCTAAAATTCACTCTGAAAGCTAGTTCCTGTAAGGGTCTACTTCAGCCGTTCACGGTAGTTCCTCTTCTTTGGATACATTCTTCAGTCGTCATTTGCTTCTTGATTAACAGTCAAAGCGAAGATAGCGCCAAATTTATATTCTCCTGCTTCTTGAATAGCCCTTTATAAGATAATAATTAAGTTTTAAATGTATTTTATATCTTTACTTCTTTTAAAGTTACATTTACATTTGATGAGTAATATAATATATTTTGGAGTTTCCTGAAATGATTCGTTACTACGGTGGTCGCATTAAGGCCATTTAAAATTCTACAGGAACCTCTCAGAATGTCAGTTTTTTTAATGATTGGATTATTTTATTGGATTTTATTGGATGGATTTTGTACAAATAATTAATCATATAAAAATAAATAATAATTTCCCATTTTAGTACGTAATTTACCACTTAAAAATTATATTGTTTTTAGTATGCATTTCTTGAATCACAAAATTAGTGAGGTGTAGTGTCATCTATGAGGTTTTTACACATGGTAATAATTGTCTGATAGCAAGCAAAAAATGAATGTCTGGGCTATTTTCTTTAAAAGTTGGAGTAGATTTTTTTTAGCTTTACGCTGTATCCCGCACATAGCAGGGTAGATAGAAGGAACCTAGAGTCTTAAGACACTTCGTTCCCCACTTTTCTGCGGAACTCTGGAGGCATTGCGTGTTGAGTGGCAGAACTCAACGCCGCGCTTTGCCTCCACACCAGAGCGAAGAAAATGGAAATATACACTTAAATAAATATTTCAGTTCTTCGAGTGGGGATCGAACCCACAACCAGTCGATTTTGCAGCGCACGAAGTCACACCCTTGAGCCGCTGCGCTACGACTGGCCTGTAATTATGGCAGAATTTTTTTTTCACCTGATTTTGACCATGATGTAGTAATCCACGATGACGAGGCCAGATGTACCGCATGGGCACAAGAGAGAATGTCGGTAAACTCGACAGGCTGTGGGTTCGATTAGCGCTCGAGGAAATGAATAAGTTGAATATTATTACTATTATTTAATTAGTAATCATTTTTGTGTAAATAAGATTACACCTATTGTTTTGTGTAACTTACTTGATATATTAATAATTTTAAGGTTAAATAACAAAGCAAGCTTATGTCAAGGTACTTATTAAAATAGATCAGATAGTTATATAGAGATAATCAAAAGATACACATTACGACGATAAGCCAATACTTGTTTCACAATAGCCACTTTTCTATTAATTGCCGTGTGTTCCCGGATTAGAATAGGTTCACCCTGGTACTGGTGGTATCGTAAGAGGCGACTAAAGTACGAGTGGGAGAGTCACATCGCCAGCAATGGCAACACGCATGGGCAGACTCGACCGGATCATTACTACCTCCGGCATTTGAAACCGGCGTGAAGTAGTGGCTTTATGCCACTGCGTTTCGCATTAGGTGATGCCGGGCTCCAACCAACCCAAAAGCTGGCAACGCACCAATAGCTCCTCTGGTGTTACGCGGTGTCGTGGGCGGCGGTGATCACTTAAAATCAGGTGACCCGCACGCTCGTTTGCCATGTATTTTTGCATAAAAAAATAATAATTATGTAAAATGAAATATATAGCAATTTCTTTTAATATTAACGTTATATAACGCTTAACGCTGTATCTCTATTCCGCAAATTGTGTGTAGCCAAAGAGAACCGGGGAACGGTGAACGGGGAAAGTGAGGACAACTTTCTGCCGAATTCTTGAAGCATTTAGTTTTGAGTGGCGGAATTTAATGTCACGCTTTGCCTCGTTTTCAGAGCGAAGAAATTAAAATATAAAACATTTCAATCCCCCGGGTGGGATTCGAACCCACAACTTTCGAACACATCAAAATTTACAGTCGGACGTTTGTTGTCCTGCGTCAAGACCGCCTCAAGGAGTTTCTTTCTTCAGTACTAGATTACTAAAAATCACTGAATATTTGAGAGGCCATTCGTGGCACAGAGGCACAGAGCGTGACTGTAAGCCGACTGGGAAACCGACTGGTTGTGGCGGACCGACAACCAGTCGTAATCCAACTCAAGAACATAAAATATTTATTTAAATGTATATTTCCATTTCTTGCCTCTGATATCGAGGCAAAGCGTGGCGTCAAGTTCTGCCACTCAACACGCAATGCCTCAGGAATTCGGCGGAAAGTTAGAATACGTTCCTCGGTTGACTTTGCCTACCCTGTGATTTGCGGAACAGAGATACAGCGTTAAGCGTTATATAACGTTAAGAAACGGAGTGTCTTAAAACTACGTTCTCTTTGCTTACCCTGCTGTGTGCGGGATACAGTGTAAAGTTGATTTGATTTGATCTATTCATTTTGCTATGGGACAAAATGTAAACAAAAAACAATATTTTCAAAACTTTTATGTATTATTTAATTTAATTTGGTCTATGGTTATTCATGTTTTAAAATATAAAAAAAAACAATATAACAAAAACAAAATAATCAGGGAACAACTTTTCATTTATCAAGAGACCAAATAAAAATAACAAAAATAACAACGAAATCAAAACAGTACTGTCTTATGAACAGGTTGACTGATAGTAAAAATGGCGGATATAATCTGACCGATGACAAAATATCACATTTTAATGTAAAATGTCCGCAGTACCTGTGCTCTATAATTTGTTATATTATTAAAATTCGTTCAAGTTTGGAAACAAGTTGACTATTGGGTGTTTTTACATGTCCAGTATCTTAAACATTATTATAAATATTAAACATTGTTCATATGCAATTTTATAAAATTTGAAAATATAATTATAAAATATTTTTTGTAAATAAATTTCAATCATAATTATTATCACACCCCTTCCCTTTTCAGACAAAGTATTCTCTCCTCTACCCAAAGGTTGCCTGGAAGAGATCGCTCTCTTAGCGATAAGGCCGCCTATTGTACTGTTCTAAGTATTAACACATGTATGTGTGTCTTTCTACTGTACAATAAAGAGTATTTTATTTATTATTATTATTGAATAATATTTAAATTAATTTGATAATAAATTCACATTGTTCAATAATATTATTAACATCCATAGATATTTTTTTTACTTAATATACTATATTAAGCTCCAAAAATCGTGACATATAAAACAACCTTTTTTGATTTGCTTACCCATCTCATGCCTTGCATCTCATGCCTTCGTAAATAGTGTACAGTATAATAAGACTTCTAAAATTAGTAAAATATACCTTAATTATACCTTACAAAACCTTTTTTATTTTTGCGATTTTCATGCTTCGAGCGTGCCAATTGAGCACTAATCACTTCGCCTGTGTCACGTTGTAGGGAGAACACACGAAGGAGATTGTACGGTAAAAAAGAGATTATTCGAATAAGAAAAAAAACGGAAATGGACATAATAAAATATTTCTAAATGCTAAATTATTATGTTACACAACAGGTTATCTATTGACATATGTTGTATTTTATATCAACTACAGGCACTTCTCCTCTCATCGGTTAGAAGCAGTAAACAACGAATTTAATTGTATTGAAAATGTCATATTTATATATATTATATATAACCCATTGTATGGTCCGTTGCTGATAAATAAAAAGGGTTAATTTTATTGAGCTTGCAACACATAAATACATGTGCCATATAGCTTAAGTACAAAAGCAAATAAATAAAATCAAATTATTATTTTTTTCATATAATACACATAGTTGTTACAATTTGAATCTAAAAAGAATTTCAAAGCTAGGCACCAAATATTAAGTCTCAAAAGCAATGCTTTCAAAATGCGGAGAAGTGGAGAGTCTTAATACTAGGTTTCCTCTGCCTACCCTGTTGCGTAATATCCTACAGATACAGCGTGAAGTTGGAAGATATTGCAGCCCAGCGCAGTCGTGACGCAGGGACACAAAGTGTGACTGTAAGCGTGACAAGTTGTAGGTTCGATTCCCACTCAAGAGCGGCGCAATACAGCGTGACGCTAAAAAAGGTATGAAGTTCTTGTACCATATACGAGTACTTACAAGTCCACTGTAAAGCAGATCAGAGCAGACCTTGTAAAGCTTTTGACCTTTGAGCTTTATTTAGGTACCAAAAGATTTTCCGCGTTGATTTACAAAACTTCGATCACTATTTCTATAATTTATTACTGTTTATCAAATAATATTGATACAAAAACATTTTATGAATGATTCATATCGTAAATAATACGTTACAACTAAAAATATCCGAGCACAAAATGGGAGTGGGGTTCGGGTGGCGGCCCGCAGGCAACGGCCGCTGAAACTGGCAACCATCTTGTCATAACTAGAATAAATAATTGGTGTAATTAAAAATTATTGTTTATTAGAATTAAGGGCGTCTCGCTTATAAGGAGTGGGCGCGGAGGCTTTGCGCCTATGGTTCGCTGACTGCGCACCCGTCCGCACGCGTATTCGCACATCCTTCGCTGAACTACGTCCGTTATTGCTATATAAAAATCTCCCCTAGAAGCTTGTTTTATAATATTCATAAAATTAAAATATATTTATATATTTTCTAGACTATTTATTTACTTTCTGTGATTTGTGAAATATGTGATAACAGTTTTTATCTCATCTTCGTGAGGAAGTTAACTTTTCAATAGAATATAATAACTAGTGACAGGTGAGTTGATCTTTATCTATGTGCAATATTGTAATGTTTTTATATTTTACCTACATATATTTTATAATTGAATACGAATTAAATATGGTGGGTTCAATAAATTTATTTTTATTTCATAAATGTTTAAAAATTATAAAATTCTAGTCGATAATAAAAAAAATTAAATATCGTAATAAAATGAAACGTTAGTGTGGTTAGACGTAACAAGGTTCATTCATACCGCAACAGGTTTTGCTGTTGATTGACTTCTCCGTAAATATAATTACAAATGTCATTGGGTAAACCAAAATATATACAAAAAATATTTTTTTCTCACATCGTTTCTTAGAACTCCGTACTAATTAATCATAATTGATATTCATATATAGACCACGTTTTTTGTCTTAATATATGAATTAGTGTCATACTTTAAGTAGGTATTTATTAATCAAAATGTGAGTTCTGTGAGTGTATCTAGAGATATTTTCTAGACAGCACCTTAGGGACTTTAAGTTTGAATCCATTTTTATGTGTAAAAGGTTTTTTTTTTCATTTTTTGTTGATAAAAATTCAAAATTACTACACCCACGGACAGTATCGAGTACTGTAAACAAATAAAAAATAATATTGCTTTTAAAAGGCTAAACGGGTTTATAATAAAACAACAATATTCATATTATCCATTATCCATTTCTTCGCTCTGGCATCAAGGCAAAGCGCGGCGTTGAGTTCTGCCACTCAACACTCAATGCCTCCAGAATTCATTAGAAAGTGGGGAAAGAAGTGTCTTAACACTAGCTGCCCTCTGCCTACCCTGCTGTGTGCGGGATACAGCTTGAAGCTGAGTTTTTTTTTATTTTTAACAATATTATAAAATATATTTTAAGTACAGTACAGGTACTTATTGTAAGTCGTAATCGATAGTAGGCCAACATACTCGTATTTAAAATACAATAATCACCTAATGTTAATATAATTCAAGTTACTCGTATATCAAGCATCACTCATGTATAAAGTTGATAGCAGTAACTACTTGTTAATAATTGAATTAGTCGATAATAAGATAATAATACGATAATTTGTTATTCTATAAGATTTTTTTTATTGTCATGTTTTTATATTAAAAGCATATTTTAATATGTATATGTAGATGTAAGATAAAGCATGCTTTAACAAAATCAACATACTTGAAGAAAATGACAATAAAAGAATTAATACAATTCTGATGATGAAGAAGTGAAATATTTATTTACGTTTATATTTCCATTTTCTTCGCTCTGGTGTCGAGGCAAAGCGCGGCGTTGAGTTCTGCCACTCAACACGCAATGCGTCCAGAACTCGGTAGTAAGTGGGGAACGGAGTGACTTAACACTAGGTTCCCTCTGCCTTGCTATGTACGGGATACAGCGTGAAGCCAAAAAATAAAAAGCAGTTGTATAATTAATTTACTTATACTGTCACAATTACTTTTATTAGTTAACTTATTTGAATTTATAAGAAATATTGATATTTATTCTTTATACGGGTTTCTACGTTTTCTTTGGTAAATCAAAAGTACTTATATCTACCATCAATGAAAAGAAATTTAAAGATTTAGTAGAAACGGAAGAGCCGTCGCGGTAAATTAAGAGTTCATTTTTCAGGTTCACGCTATATCCCGCTCATAGCAGGGTAGGCAGAAGGTACCTAGTGTGTGTTGGCGTGTTGAGTGGCGGAACCCAACGCCGCTCTTTGCCTCGATACCAGAGCGAAGGAATGAATTAGAATTTAACTTTAAAGATAAAAATTTGTGTTTTAATAAAATATTGAAAATATGAGATATAATGCAAACATGTTTTGCATGTAATCTTACCTATCATTTGCCATAAAATATCCATTGAAAAGGATTTTGTTTTAAAATGCTGTTATTATTATATATACTTTTTTGCTTTATATACATACAGCTTGGTAATGTACATACTCGTATAATCGATTTCTTTCGCTCGTTTTTCACTATAGATACTATTAAATTATAATATATTATATATATTATAATTTCAATTTACGCTAATATACACTTAGTTTGAGAGGACTTTATAAAGAAGTACTCATATATTAAATGATACTTACTTTTTATAAATAACTAAAAAACTTGCATTTCAACTACAGGAATCCTTATCGATTGAGATCAATTCTGATTTGAAGTACATCGCTACGGCCTAATCAAAATGTAAAATATAATAAAAGACAATCAGATAATCAGCTTCACGCTGTATCTCGCGCACAGCAGGGTAGGCAGAGGGAATCTAGTGTTAAGACACTCGAGAAGAATTTTTCGAGAGTGGCGGAGGCCAGGTATTTTGCTTCAGTGCCGGAGCGAAGAAATAAAAATATCAAAAATTAAAGTTCATTCCCCTGGGCGAGGATCGAACCCATAACCGTCGCGTTATAGTCAGCGTTAAAGTCACATCTTGTGATGATCGTTCCCTGATTCCCTCTGCCTACCCTGTCGTGTGCGGGATAAAGCGTGAAACTGTGAATTAATTTTTCTTGACGATATGCGGAAGGTTTCCATTAACTAATTACAATTAAAACAACACAACACAACCAACAAATTTCTATGAAAATCATAGAAAACAAAAAATAATAATTGTTCTTGCTTATCATTATATGTAGGTATGTTAGTGTATAGCGAAGCCTACAACAATATTACAAGCTTAATAAACAATAATAAAAAAACAACATTTGTTTTTTCTAAATTTATAACTATTTATTATTTTTTTACGTGGCATGTCTCCTACGTTTTAAATATTACAGCGAAGGGCACGGAGTGATGTGATCATGATGATGTTTTGCGTGTTTACCACATAGGATCTATTATTGGCAACACCTTAATTCAGGCTCACTCGCCCAGGGTAGGAGGTATCGAGCTTTTTCTTAAATTGGAGCTTAGCTTAGCTCGACACCTTCCTTCTGATACTTCATTTGAATTAGCGGCTTTTATACCAAATTTTGTCTCCCTTTTAAGGCTTATATTATAGCATTAAACCACAAGTTTTTAGATTTTTTTCTAAGCTATTACTACCTGTAGGCGCTAGCTATCGATCGGAAGTACTATAATTCCCTTTATAGTGCCGAAATACGCGTTTTTTGCGAGATAAACGTCCATATCTTTTTTAGTAAATGTAAAATTTCAACTCGATTTCCCCAAGCGTTCCTGAAATAAAGGTTCTTGACAGAAAGACAAACGAATGGACAACTGAGTAATTTTATAAAGGTTCCTCTTTTCCTCGAAAGTAAGGAACCCTTAAAACGAAAAAAAAAACAGTTGTCAATTCTATAATTAGGTATAATAGAAAATGCATTAGAAAAGCTGAAAAAAAAATACCCTTCCTTATATTTTTTTTGCACCCTGTCCCTATCTTAATTTGCTAGGTCCTCTGCTTTAGGTTGCCTGGCAGAAATTGCTAATAAGCAATAAGGCCGCCTTTTGTACATTTATATATTTTTATTGTATTTTTTTTTTCTCTTGTGTGTGCAATAAAGAATTATTATTATTATTATATTTCATAGTAGGAAATGTAATTTTGTAAGAAAAATTTGCAACGCAAAAATAATTATTTGATACACATGTTTTAATTGAGTCTATCTGTGTTTATTCAGATGCTACTTCCTAAAAGTGGATGACACTTTTAAACATAATTTGGAGACATTTAAAGTCTCGTTCATGAGTCACGGTTGAAACGCTTACATTATTTTCTTTCGTTGGAAATTATACAAATGGGTTAATAGCCGAGATTACGTATTTAATAAGCTTCAAGGCCGATACCTTGACGTCGGGAAAAAAACAACAAAACTTAAGTAGGGCATAGAAATACGGAAACCGGTTGACAAAAGGTCAACGTGGAAACAAGGAAAATCTTAATCTCAAAATATTTAAGTCATGTCAGATTGGGCGAAATCATCAAATGTGCAATATCTTGACAGTAGTTTACCCTGGCCCCGTTTTAAATTGTAATTGCTTAGATCGTAAAGTATATTATTTCAGAATTCGGAGGAAACTGGGGAACGGTAGTGTCTTAATGACAACGGAGAGTCTTCCCTCTGTGTGCGTGATACAGCGTGAAGCTGTACATCAATATAAATACTTGTTTTATAGTACAAGTACTTACATTGTTTCAGCCATCGGTTACCAACTAAATAAAGAGCATCATCCGTCTATTACTTGATTAAACCGTGAGCCGCGCCTCGCCTGACGTTATTATACGTTGCTAGCGTCTGTTCTGAAAGTGACAAAGTTAATTGCCCTTCGCAAACAGGCAAATTAGACTTAACGCTGATAAGGATTTTAAATTCTAGATAATTATACGGCAAGTCAGTCATCATTTACTAACTTAACTATTATTTGGAATTTTGTTATTTGGAAATGTTACCAATATGAATTAAATAACGACATGACGTTTAGTACCTATGCTTGGTTACATTTGTACACCTCATATCTCATTTAAAAATTTAAATATTAAATATAATAACATAATTATAATTATCATAATTTTTATCAGCCTGTCCTCGTCAGGTGATGGACATAGGCCTCTCCAATGGCACGCCACTGAGCGTGATCTTCAGCTCTTCGGATCTAGCAAAATTTTAATGTTGTAAGTTACACATGAACAGACCAAAAATGTTTTTTTGAATTCGTAGATCATTTTCAAACAACATTTGTCAACTTTATATAGGTACGTGGGAAGTTGATAGCTCATGATAGATAGGTAGATAGTATATTAGTGTTTTTATTTTCAGAATTGTGGGACCATACTCTTGTATCAAAAATTAAAAATAAATTAAAAAATTAAATCAGCTTCACGCTGTATCCCGCGCACAGTAAAGTAGACAGAGTGAACTTAGTGTTAAGACACTTCGTTCCCCACTTTCTGGAGGTATTGCGTGTTGAGTGGCCAGAACTCAACGTCGCGCTTTGCCTCGATACCAGAGCGAAGAAATGGAAGTTTAAACGTTAATAAAGATTTCACTTCCTCCATTGGGGATCGAACTCACAACTGTCGCGTTATAGTCACACCGTTGTCCAACTGTTTCTTATTGTATGTGCATATGTTATGAAGCTCCTATAAGATATTCACATACTATAACAAATGTACAGTACATAAATATACAAAAATACAATATCTGCTAATATAAAAATGTTTTTAGATTTCATTTGATGTGTGAAAATATGTATCCATCTTTCGCAAAAGTCATCAGCAAATGCAAAACTTCAATGCTTCTTCAGTGGTAACTAAGTATTTATTTTAAACATTACAAAAATAACTGATTACTTCTTGTAATCGTCGAGTCTGCCTTTGATTGAAGGAAGACTTTTATTAATTTAATAAACTCGTAAATAACTTTTGTTTACACTATCCACCATTACGATCTATAGAGTTCCACGAAAATACAGTCTAGTTACATTAGAAATATTATGCTGCAGTCAATGTTATCCATAAAAACTATCGAACAGAATAGACAGGATTTTAGTCTTATCTAAGGAAAGTAGCAGAGATTCTTTGTGCTTTTTGAGGTAATTTGGATAAGAGTACCTTATTAGCCCTTTAGTCCATTCGTGGCGCAGGGGCACAAGCGTGTGACTGTAAACGCAACTGGTTGAGGGTTGGGTTCGACCCCCACTCGAAATTTTCTTTTCTTCATTTCTTTGTGTCGAGACGTCAAGGTAATTTTGCAGCATTGAGTTCCACCACTCAACACGCAATGCCTCTAGAATTTGGCGGAAAATAGGGAACGGAGTGACTTAACACTATGTTTCCTCTGCCTACTATGTGCGGGATACAGCGTGAAGCTGTATATTGTAAAAATACATATTAAAATGTAATAGGCAGAATCTTATTAGGTTAAGTTAAGGCAATGGCAATGAAACTGAAAACTAGTAGCGGTAGCAAAACAAACAGACGTATAAAAATTATCTCTGAGAGGTTGTCATTTACTCCGTAAGTAAATAATTAGTAAAAGTCTGACTAGATAAGAATTAATACTGTTTACTGATAAAATAAAAATTGGCTCTTTTATTGCATAACTAGTAAACGCGCGCAGCTTCCCCCGCTTATTTTCTTTAGGGACGAATTCTAAAAAACCATGAAACACGTGTTCAATGAAAATTTAATAAAAATCGGAGCCAAAAACTTTTAACCCCTACTTCATCCCTTCAGGGTTGAATTTTTTCAAATCCCTTCTTAGTGGATTTGCAGATTACAAAACTAAACATCTGTCCAAAGTTCACGTTTCTACGCACAGCTGTTACGGCTGTGCGTACTTCTTACATCAGTCAGTCAGATACATCCTTTTATATATATAGATTACTATGTAGCATATAAAATATTTTTTGACCCACTCTTTCAGTACATAATTTTGGCTATATAAGTAGTTTAATGTAGTAGTGTTACATGTTCTTACTCATTGCCAAATTTCATAATTATAGGTCCACAGGAAGTACCCCCCTATAGGTTTGGATTACGCGGTGAATTTCGTGTAAGATGCAGAATTGATGCAAAATCGAAATGATTCCTACAACT